>JAADVF010000390.1:0-26455 GCA_023334555.1 Elongisporangium undulatum
GAGAGGGGGAACGTATTGACTTGAGTGGTGTGGGATTACTTGCACGGCGCCTGCGGTGCCAAGCAAAGCTACGCATTAACACAATCGGTTGAGCCAACAACGACAGGGCCAGACATGTGCAGCAGCAGAGGCTGGAAGAGAAGGATACAAGCACGTCGCTCTCAAGAGGTGTCCCATCGCTGGAAGATCTCCCGACCGGAGCAAACGCACTTGAAGTACATGGAAATAGAAAGAGTGCCAATGCCGCTGCCGCCTTGGTCCGTCCGTTGTGGTGTTACTTTCTACTTGCTGCCGAGCACGGGCTTGAGGTTGTTGAGGCTGCAGCAAGCGTCAGTCAGTCGTAAGCTCATCTCAATGGGGCCAGACAGAGCAAGACGTACTTGACAGTGATGCGGAAGTTCGATCCCTGGGGCAGCGTGAACTTCTTCGGGTGCGTGCGGAAGTGGCGCTTGATGTTGGACACGTCCAGGTCGCCGCCGTCCTGGTTGTTGTGGTTGCTGGGCTTGCCGGCCGCGGCGCGCGAGCGCGCAGTCTTGACGACCGCCGGGCGCATGACCGACGTCTGGCGCGCGCGTGTGGCGGGCAAACGGATCTTGGGCGCGCCCTTGCTTGGCGTGTTCTTGACCACCAGGCCCTGGCCCTGGCGGTGCTTGTTCATCACGGCCTGGCGCTTGGTGGACGACGCCGCGTTGTTCACGCGCGCACGCTGTGGCAACACATCGTAAGCTCCTGGGGACTAGAGGCTTGGCGGAGAGACAACGACACGCACCACGGCCTTGGGCACATGCACGACCACGGTCTTCTTCACGCGCTGCTCCTTGCGCTGCTCCTTCACGACCTTCTTCTTGCCCTTGACGGGCGCGACCGCGGCCTTCTTGCCGACCTTGGGCGTGGCCTTCTTCTTCTGGCGAATGAGCGCGTCTGCAGAGACAGAGAGAGAGACCCACATGAGCCTCAGGCCTGTGGAGACGCATGCAGACGCATGCAGGCGCATAGAGAGAGGACCCACCGAGAGGCAGAGACAGCTTCTCTTCAGGGGAAATGCCGATGGCGAACGTATCGCCAGCCATGATGTTGCTCGTGTGTTGCCGTTTTATATGCGGAAGGGAGGCGGTCTGCTGATTTATCAATGGTGGTGTATACTATACGGTATACGTATCGTGATTTGGACCTTTCCATTTCTGGACGGAAGGTTATTTATGCATGTTCCATGTTTTTTGTCATCTCTAGAGGCCAAACGAATCTTTTTGATTAGCGCAAGCGCAGGAGATGTTTGAAAAGCGGCGCCGCCACACGGTTCCAGTTCTCAGGCCAGTGCTATGCATACACCCATTTGCAATCAGTTGACTGAACATCCAGCCCCCAATAAATAAATCAAAGCCAGAAACATACCTCGACGTTGGCCAGTGCGGCCCGCATCTGAGTCAGCTTGGGGACGTTCGTTGGGTAGCCCTTTAGCACCTGAAACAACTGCGCAGCGAGCTGTTCGGACGAATCAAAGACCAGACCGTTCCTATACACATGTACAAATAATGAGAATGAGGATAGACTGCAATCGACCAAAGACAGCGATCACGACGTACTTGTCATGATGCACCAGCTCGTCCAGGCACTTGAAGCCCACGGCGCAAACGGGCACGCCGCAGCCGAACATGTCGAGCACCTTCATGGGCAGGTCCAGGCCAGAGGACGATGTGTGCAGGCACACGCCCAGGTCGGCACTGCCGAGCACCAGTGGGTAGTCGCTCGCCTCCAGCCACCTACAGTTGCGTGAGATCACGTGAGACGGTGATGCTACAGAGGGCATTCATCACCACCACGTACATGGTCGCAATGCGGATGCGCTTGAAGGCAAGAAGCTTGATGCGTTGGAGATACATCTCCTTCTGCGGTCCTTTGCCAGTGACCACGACCAGCAGATTCGGGAACTCGGTCTCGGGGAGCGTGGACGTCTCACGGTCCAGCTTCTCCAGCGCAGCGAGTAGAATACCAAAGTCCTCGTCGGCGGTCCAGCTGGTAGAGCTGATGATCATAGCGGGTCGGTTCTCACGCCGCACAACGCTCTTCTTCTTGCCCGGGCCACGCACTACTCGCGTGAGAAGCGTTTCCTCCACGTTCGCTGGGTTCTTGCCCCATGGAACCAACTAGCGCACAACAAAACACGAGAGCCTTTAGACGTCGCTGCGTTATGGCGAGATGCTTCTGAGTGCCACGTACGTCGTTGCAGTGGCTGAGCTGGTCACCAACGCGCCCAAAGAGCTCGTGCTGAATCTCCAGTGGGGTAGGCTTAAAGAAAAGCGGTGGCTTGTCATGCAGCACTGTGGCCTGGATCTGCCATGTTGAGAGCAGCCACTGCTGCATGACCTTGGTCACGCACAGATTCGCGTCAGCTTTGCGGCCAAACACCCGCTCGATCCACTTGGCGAACTGCACGAACAACCAGTAAGTGCAATGGCCCATCAGCACAGGTGCAGTAGGTTGTTGCCACGTACTTTGACCAACGGGTGGTTGTCACCAAGCGAGAGCGCGAGGATGCTGTAGCCCAGATTGTGCCAATCGATCACGAACTTAGCTCCCTTCAAGCGGCAGCAAATCCAAACGACCACGAACGTCGGAATCCTAGGCCCAACACACCACTGTCAATCCAAAGGCCCAGCGAGTCGCAACGATCCAAGGCGCTTACGTTGGTGGGTTCTGCAGCAGTACGATATCTACGCTGCCAGCTACAACGAGCAGCATCCAGAACAACTGAACCAGCTATACCAATCAACAGGATCGTGAGCTCAAGCGGCCACCATCAGAACGTTTTGCGCGGCGCTTACCTGCAACATCACTTTGACCGGCGCCAGAAGCAGGAACAGCGATCGTGGGATGCGTTGCAGCCATGGCTTGAACGTCAAGAAGCCAATGTTCTCCTGCGCGTAGATATCTGGGATGCACGCTTCGCCAGCATGGCCGAGCAGGCTCACTTTCAGCTGCTGCGGAGCCATGCGCGCCAAAGACAGCGCATGATACTGCATCCGAGGGCTGCGGCCAATGTCGCCCAGCACCATCACGACCGCATGACGCGCCTGCAAAAGGTCCTGCCTTCGTAGAGCCGAGTGCTTGCCTGCTCCTTTGCGGCGGCGCGTACCTGACTGCTGCTGCTTGCGGGCCATGCTCCCCCTTGCTCCTGAACTGACACGCAGGGGTATCGATGAACTAAAATAGTGTGCACCACACGTAATCAAAGTTCAGATGAACGTGATCCTTGCGGATCAGTTACCATTGTGTGGAACCCTTACTCAATTTGTAATTCACTAAGTGCACAAGTTGAAGCAATATGTAAATTTGCATACTATCATGTAGTAGGGTGTCTGAACCAGATGAGCCGAAAAGACGCGATTCGAAAAGGTGGATACGGCACACACGCACACGTATGAAGAAAAAAAATCCATTCACAGATACGCAGCTTTTGCACAAACACACAAACCGGTCCACTTTCCTTATTTCGAATACGTAAAACAGCACATCCTTACTATAAATCAATTACTACGTAGCGTTTTGCGTTGGGTTTAACATCGAACTTGGGGCACGCACAATTATATAAGAGCTTCTTCTGCGGATGAGTGAGTCCTCGTGCGTCTATGAAGACGACGTCGAGGAGCGGTACAGCAACTTGTCCATGGACGGCAGCGAGTCCGAGTCCGGAGATCCCAGTGGCGACGACGACCCTTGCGGCGAACTGGCACCGGGGGTTTCGGCCTCCACGACTGTCTGCGGCGGCGGTGGGGAGGCGTACTGCCGCGCATGGTCCCCTGACCAGTCCCCACCCACCCAATCCCTTGAGGGCTCAAGTACCGAGGTCATCATTGGCTGCAGGGCGCTGTGGATGGGATGGGCGTGGGGATGGAGGCTCCGTGCGGCCGCCGGGTTGGACGGCAGGTACGTGGCCAGATCTTCGTCTCGATGGAATTCGTTCTTCCGCGAGAAGCTCGTCTGGTACTGATCCGTGAATGCGCTCTCGGTCGAGCGAGCTGCGGCATCCTCCAGCATTATCCGCGGCTTGCGCAGCAGAGGAGAGACGTCCCCTCCGTGGTCGAACTTTGGCTTGAAGAACCCACCGGGTGATGTGTCGGATCCATAGCCGAACGAGGGCGAGGTCGATGGGGGCGCCATTGGCCGCGTCATGACATGCTGCTGCTGCTGTTGGGTCTCGTACTCGTAGCTTCGGTAGTCTGGTGAGTTGGGTTGATCGTTGTATCGATGGCTGGTGTTATTGCCAAACTCTTCCCGCGGACGCTTGAACGACGGCCTGGGGCTGGTGCTTTGCTTTCTGGGTGACAGTGTGCTGAGCGCGTAGTTGAAGCCACTCACGGACGTCGGCGTGACACTCAAGGGCCCACTACTGCCGCCGTGGACGGCTGCGCCCTGCGACACGAGTCTCGATCGTTCCTTCTGGATCTGCACCTCAAAGTACGGCAGCGTCTGGTTGGACCGCGCCAACTTCGTGAAGAACTTCTGTGCGTGCGTGCGCACTTGCGTGGACGTGCGCGTGCCGATCAGCCGCGCGATCTCGCCCCAGGCCGGGCCCTGGAACATCTCGAGCCCCTTGAGGAACCACTTGTGCTCATCGGCGTTCCATCGGCCGATCGTGATCTCCTTGGCCTTGCGGTGGTGGCCCTGGACCGATCCCATCATGGGCTTTGATGGCAGCCCGTTGGGAGAGGTGGCGTACATGCCGTTGAGGCGCGCGACCCCTGTCGGCGGGGGGCCCATCATGGTCATCACAGGATCCCGCATGCGGTCGTGCGAATACTGTGGCTGCTGGTGATATCCGTTGTCGTAGCTATAGTTGGGGTCGTGGCGCGTGATCGACCGCAGGTGGTCATCCATAGGCTGCTGCTGCTGGGGGTGACCATGATGGCCCCAGCTGGTCGCCAGATCGCGTTCGTCGACAGCTTGGAATCCTGTGGGGTTGGCGGAGTGGTATGCAGTCGGCCGCGAGATCACTCGGCCGTAACTCGGGTCCGATCCGTTGGTCCATTGGGCCACGCCAACTCGTGGTGAAGTCATCGAGTTGTCTTCGCTGTAAAGCAGATCCGATCCGGTGCGGCTGTGCTGGGGGAAATGGGCGGCTGTGTACTCTGGCTCCAGCGAGTACCAATCTGACGAGGCGTGCGCCTGTGCGCCACGGTGCAGGCTCTCGCCGAATTGCGATGTGGAAGCTGTCGCCACGTGTTGGTCGTGCCACGACGACGTTGGTCGCTCGAGTTCCGTATGCATCATTGGGCGGCGGATCGTCCTCTTTGCGTCCAATCCTGCGGGTCTTCTTTTTCTCTGGCTGGTACTGTGACCACGTGTTTGAGTGTGTGTTGAAAGCCGCAAAGATCGAAGTGTTGCGGATGGAATCGGTTCGCGACCCTCTCCTCCTCCCGGGTGCTCCTCACCCACTAAAATGGAAACAACGTGCTGCCAGCCAGCCCGACCGCCTGCAATCCTTACAATAATTTTCTCAGATTTTATTTTAAATTCGCTCCCCACGTGCGCTTTTCTGGGATCACGAGCCGAATCAGATGGGGGCGGCATGCTTTATTCTCACACGGAGGCTCCATCTCCATTCGCATGAGGGAGATGGACCGGCGGCTGGGCACGGACGTGGGATGGATGCGCCCACTATGAATTCCGATCTCGTGAAACGGCCGATGACCGACCAGAAAGGCCAGGGCCGTCCCGAGGATTGGCTCGAATCTCCAGCTGGCGTCCGGCATCGTGCGTTCGCCGCACCTGCCTCGTTTCTGTCGTGGGTAGCCTGCCATCGTCCACAGGACGCAGTTTGACGCTTCAAGGAATAATAGTGGCACGGCATATCCACCGGGCATGGCTTGCACTCAAAGGGTGCATGTTTGTCACCCCAAACATGCGGCCACTGCAACCACTAAAGCGACATATACTGTTTGATTGGGGTCGGCGATATACGCTCATGCCAGGCGATATAACTAAGATGAAAAAAACGCTGGCGGGCAAACGTGCGGGCGAGAAGCGAAAGAGAGAGAGAAAGCGCAGCAGTTACAGCGTACACGCCAGAGGTACACATTGGATGCTGGACCGGACAGTCGGGTGACTCGTCGCTCTTTTTAAAACGGCGCCGATGGCTGAGGATTCTAAATGCACCACTGTTCCATCGTTTATAAAAAAATCACGCAATACGAAAGTGCGGTTAAAGTGTTGAAAAGTTCTCCTATCAGCCGGAGCCCTCGTCCGCATGTGAGAAAATATCGGGGTTAAACAATTTTGTCATCGCGTCCGCCCTTCCTCATCAGCTTGGCGCTGACCGCGGATGTTCCCACCCTCGTATCCACGGATTTCGAAAATCCTTGGATACCCAGAAGATGTGTATCTTTGATGAATCCATGCGGGAAAATTACGCTTCTCCCCTTTTTTGTGGAAGGGTCTCATACAGTACCCGACTAGGCGGCGTAATTTACTTTTCTTAACCCACCCGTGTTATGTGGCTCGGATAGATACACAGATCCGAATCAAGCAACGATCCGGGAAAGCGCAGGCAAGAATTCCACAGTCGTAGCGAGGGTGCGATCCACGGAGCCGTTTGCGACATACCATCATGCGGCGATCAGCGGGGGCGGGCGGCGATCAGAGGGACGGCTACATACCCATTGTCGACCGAGATTTTGAACCCTGCAACGCCTTCTCGGGGCTTTCCTGACTCGGCCATAGAGTCACCACGATATATTTCAACTGCTTGGATTTAAATTACAGGCTGAAACTCTGTGTCGCGCGATGTGGAAAGTTGGAATGTACCGTATGGGCAGCACGTTCTGAACGTCTAAAGGAGCCTCAACTTCACGTCTGGCTCAGAGTCCAGCCGGCTGCCCGGAACCCATCCTGTGTTTGTGCAAGTCCACCGCTCCGTTGGGTTGCGCCGCTCTGACTCGATGCGTGGAAACTGATTCCAGCGTCTACTGTAGCAAGCAGCTCATCATGAAGAGCAAGGCGACAGTCCACTGTCCAGCAGCAGCAGCGGAGTCCTCGTATGCAGCCGATGGCTTCCCACTGTAAAGTACAGCGGGTGCGGGTGCAGGAGTGTGTACACGTGAACATGCTCTTGCGCGTCATCACGCATGCACAGTGGGTCTGCACGGGGCACATGTAGGTGCACTGGGTGCGAATCAGACTCCGTCGGGAAAGCACAGGATCGGCTCTTAGCTCATCTACGATTGGGCTCCTGTTGATCAGATCTCTGCCTGCCATCCGCCATGTTGACAGCTCCAAGGATCGGCAGGTGCCACTGTGTCGTAATGGCCGGCCCCATGCGTGTGGGATTCTGTCCGCGTCTCGAAAGAATGCCCCCCCCCCTTTTCCTCACATTGTGTGCTCCACACTATACTCACTCCAATCTTCTAATCGTTTCAGGGCCCACGGTACTGCGGACTGCAACCTGACTCCTGGCGCTAAGTCCGGCGTAACAGGTCCGTTAAGTTCGCATTCATTCAGCTCCCAAATCGACAGAAGACATGAGCAGCTCCTCCTCCTCCGCGTGGGCCTGGGCGGGCTCGCTGCTGGTGCTGGTGCTGTCGCTGGCCGCCTGGCGGTTCCTGCAGCAGCAACAGATGCCGAGCGAGTCGGCCGCCTCCAGCGCAGCCAAGCGCCGCAAGCGCAAGAAAGCCGCCAAGGCCAAGGACGCCGAGCGGTCCAAGATGCTGATCCAGGATCATCGAGGCGCTGCCAAACCGGCCAGCGACGCTGCTGCCGAGACGAAGCCCGCGACGGCAAACGCGGTCGGTGGCAGTGACGACGAAGACGACAGCGAGGACGAGGACGCCGGCCTGAGCGCCATGCAGGTCCTGGCCAAGCGCCGCTTCCAGCCCAAGGCGCTAGGCGGAGCCTCTGCGCAGGAAACGACCGTCGCGCCCTTCAGCGTGCAGGAGCGAGTGCTGGCCCGCTTTGAGGGCGGTAGTGAGTGGTTCCCGGCTGTGATCCAGGAGGTAGGCTCATCGCTCTGGACTTCTGCTGTGTGCATGCTCTGGATCCTTATAGTCGACCTGCTTGCAGGTGCGACGTGGCCGGACCTACACGCTCAAGTACGACGACGGCGCCGTGGAGCACAATGTGCCGCATGCGCTGATCCGCGTGCGTTCAGAATCGACCGCTGAGGCTTTCGCTGCGACCTCATCGCCGCAGCACAAAGCCGAGGTGGAGCCCGTGGTCTCGGCCGCTGCAGAACGCCAGCAGGGTCCGAGCGACGGAAGCGAAGCGGACGACAGCAGCAGCAGCGAAGAGGAAGCGGCCGAGCAAGAAGAAGAGGAGTGGCAGTTCGTGGGCGCCACGCCCAAGACCAAGCGTTCGGGCAAGGCCTCGGCGGCGGCTCCTGCGGCTGAGGTCCTGATCGACGGCCTGACCAAGAAGCAGCGAGAGAACCGACGCAAGAAGGAGCGCCAGCGCGAGGTCAAGGAGCTGGCCCGCGCGCAGGCACAGCCCCAGGGTCTGCACGCTCGCTGGGGTGGCACCAACAACAAGTACAAGTACGTGCCGCCCCCGCCGCAGCCCAAGCAAGCTTAACATTCCGACGACCACAAGAGCGACATTCCAATCCCTCCAATTACAATAAAAACACTTGCGGAATGGGCGTTGGCGCTGGCTTGCGACCGTGTTTGCTCTCTTCCTGCTGCGACTCAGCGGCGTCTCGGGTGAGCACATGCCGAGGCCTGGCCACGTACTCGTCCTACAGCACCGTCTTGGCGGCCATGGAGATACCCTTAGGCGCGGCGCGGCACTGCAGCGAGTCGTACTGCGTGAACCGCTGCTCGAACTGGATGCTGGCCTGGGTCTTGCGTCCTGGGCGAGCACCAGCAGCTGCATTGTGCTCCGGCTCCACGCGCTTGTACAGCTTGGTCATGGGCTTGCTGGCAGGCGTGGGCTTGGCTGCACGCTCCACGACGTGAGCGTACGCAGTGGCCTGTGCGAGCTATGATGCCAATGCTGTGAGCCAAAGGAGCTGCCACTATTGCAGACAAGGACCGACCACATACCTGGTGCCGCAGCTGCTCCATCTCCTGGTTGCTTAGTCGCGCCTTGATGCCCAGCTGCGGCGCTCCACTCCGCTGTTCTCTCTGCATGGTGCTTCAGGCCTTGTTGCTGGCAGATCTATAAAGGTCGTTTTGTAACGGACCGCAGCAGCCAAATGCGCGGCATCGCGGCATTTGCATGCGCAGTCGTGCGTGGAGCAGGACGTCTCGGTGTCGCGCTCGCAGTCGGTGTGCTAGAGACAGCGGCGGTGATAACACCGCCAGCACCGGTTCGGCTCATGGACAGCGACGAGTACGATGAGCAGGAGCGGGAGCAGGAGGATGAACTGGAGCTGGAGCAGCAGCAGCAGCAGCAGCCGAGTGACAACGACACCAGCCAGGCCGTGACCGGGTCCTCCGAGTCGCTCGGACGGCTGCTGATCGATATGACGACGCAGGTGCAGAACGAGCGCGCCCAGCGCAGCGACCTGGAGAAGCGCAACCATGCGCTAATGCTCGAGATGGAGCAGCTGCAGCAAGAGCTACTGACGCAGCGCACCAGCACGGCCGTGAGCGACCGTCGACGGCGGCTGAGCTCGGGCGATTGGGACCAGCCGCTGCTGCCGGCCACAGACTCCTCCGGTGCCATGGAGGACGGAGATCCAAGCAAATCCACGGAGCTCTGGTGGAAGGAGCTGCAGGACGTCAAGAAGGCCAAGGAGAAGGCGCTCGTCGACGCGCACCAGCGCGCTCTGCAGGTCATGGAGCTCAATGCGTGCATCTCCATGCAGCACGACGAGCTCAAGGCCCTGCGTACCAGCGAGAACGAGGCCCAAGTGGCGCTGCACCAAGCCGAGGAGCGCAGCAAGGAGTTACTGCAGCAGAGCACGCTGCTACAGCAGGAGAACCAGCTGCTGCGGGACGATGTGGTGCACCTGACCACCGAGATCGGCAAGCGCGGCGTGCACTTCAAGGCGCTCATGGAGAAATGGACCGAGGCCCAGGCCCAGAGCGAGCACTACGAGCGCGAGAACCGCAGCATGTTGGACAAGATGAAAGAGATCCGAGACCGCGCTGAGGCGCTGCGCAATGAACTGGAGCAGGTGCGCGACGAGCGCGATTGCCTGCAGCACCAGGTAAACCACTTGAAGGGCGCGGTGGCGGCCAAGGCCGCCGAGTCCAAGGCATTCCAGGCCTATGGTTCCAATGCGCGCGATCACATGCAGGTGCAGAATGCCGTGATCCAGCGCAACCAGATCTACCGCCGCAAGATCAACAAGCTGGCGCGGGACTCGGTCGTAGTGCTCAAGACCATGAAAACCACGCTCGCGAGCATCCGTGCGCCGCTGGTGTCCATCCAGCGGGACTTCCGCGTGTTCCTACAGAGCCTACAGGGCCCGGTGTTCACGCTCGTGACCAAATCGCGGCGCTTTGCCGACATCGCAAGGGCCGAACACCAGCCATTGCGCGAGGCGCTGCTCACGGCCGAAGTCACGCGACGACATCTGCACGAACAGCTCTGGCGGTCGCGCAGCAACGCGCTGCTGATCTGCCAGATCCGCAATCGAGTGGCCAGGAGAGAGCAGCAGCAATCGCCCGTGGCCATCGGAGACGACGGCGAGAACCCCAAGCAGCAGATTCAGAGCCACACGCGACGCATTCTCTCGACCGCAAGCGCCGGTGCCACCGCAGTGGATTTGATTGAGACGCGAGGCAGCGATACGGACTCTGCGCAGGCGCGAACGCTGCGAGCGAATTACTCCACGGGCGAGCTGTTCCTGCGCGAGAACGAGCGCGAGGTGCTCACCGTGAAGGTCGACGCCATCTACTCGGATCGAGCGCGCGAGTGGACCAATGCGGAGTCAGTCACGCCGCTGCTGCAGAGTCTGCTGGACGGATTCAACGCCTGCGTGGTGTCGTTCCAGGGCCTGCTACCGCTTCGAACCGACCCGAGCTTGGGGTTCACGGACGGCGGAGCTGATCCGGAGCTATCGGAGACGCAGTCCGTGCCGAGACTGGTGCTGCAGGAACTGTTCGAGGCCGTGAGTGCGCACGGCGACCACTTCCACCGGCTCAAGCTCACCATCAGCTATCTGGCGGTCTACAACGAGTGCATCTACGACCTGCTGGGCCTGGATGCCAGCAGCGAGAAGGACGCCGGCCAGAGCAGCAGCAACATCGTGGTGCTGGAGGTACAGAACTCGGAAGAAGCGCTGCTGGTGTTGCGCGGCGGTCTGGAGAATCTGGAGGATGCCCACGAGCGAGGCGCGATGGACATGACGCTCACGCACAAGGTCGTGACGGTCTGCGTGGCCTTCGAGAACCTGCTCACGGGTGCCGGAGTCACTAAGGCCAAGCTCCAGATCGTGGAGCTGGCGGTCGGTTGCGAAGACGAGAGTCTGATCGACTCGGCCGGTGAACACGCGCACGTCAAGTCGCTCGTGACCATGGAGAACGGCATCAGCGCTCTCACGACCGCGCTGGCGGACGTGCGCAGCAAGGACCCGGCCTTTGTGCGGTACCACAGCTCCAAGCTGACAGTGCTGATGCAGGATACCGTCAAGGTCGGTGCCAAGCTGCTGGTGCTGGCCGCTCTTCCGGCAGCAGACACGTCTCCAGGCGAAGGCTCTGCGTCGCCCTCGCTGGACGACAAGGTCCCGGTGGTGCTGCGACTGCTGCAGGAGTTCCGATTCGCAGTCGCAGCGGGATGCACGAGTCCGTGGGGCAAGGTCGGTCCTCCGGCGCACGACGATCGGTCGGTCGAGGCCTTCATGAGTCGGTTCACGCAGCAGCAATCAGCAGCTTCTGGCGGCAGACAGACTCAGGCGCTGCTGTTCTCGTCCCACGACATGCAGACGCGAGCGAGGCAGCAGCTGGATCGGCGTCTGCAGCACGTGCCGTGGGAGAAAGAGCTGGAGCACATGACCAAGCGCTACGGAGACAGCGCCCAGGCCATGATCGCTGCCTATGCCAGCAGTGCGTTTGAGGGATCCGCTGCCGTTCGACATGCGGCCGTGACGCCTACGTCTTCATCAACTGGGGACGCAACGCAGCACAGCTTCTTCACTCAGGTGGAGGAATCGAGCACAATCGACCGCCGAATGCGACCGGAGGCCGCCGAGTACACCGACGGACTCCACGCGACGACACCGACGAGCTCCAGGTATGCCAGCGCCACGGGCTTCTTGGAGCGCAGCAACTCTGCGCCGGAGAAGAAGACCCGGAAGCCGCACTCCTACGCCTCCTCCTCCGTGAGTAGTCGCCTGGCGGCGTCAACCAATAGAACGAGCGGTTCACCAGAGACCACACTGGCCACCTCTCCAGCTGCTAATAGATCAACCCTCAAGATCCGACGGGAGACCGCGTCCAGCTCTCTCAAGAAGACGCGCGTGGCTCTGATCGCCTCGCCCTTCTCCAAGCTGCAGAAGAAGCGCACGCCCTTCCGCTAATATTACATGTGGCTTGGTTCAAATCCTCTCGCTTGGCCCATTCCTCCCATGGAGACGTGACAAATTGGATACAGCGTTTCAAAATACTAATCATCCTGAAGTATTACCACTAAAGTTAGCGTAAATGATGTGTGCAATAGATATAAATATGTAATGAATGGTATCAGGTTGATAATAATCAGCTAATGCGTCCACAGTAATCACACTGCTTCCACTGACAGGCAGTTTTAAGTCACTTGACATAAACCCGTATTTTGCATCATTTCCTATTTGTAAAAGTCGCAAAGGACTTTTACAGGTAAGGATTACCAACTGATGAGTGATTTAATAAAGCGAAATTAGCAATTTACTATACTCAAGTAAGTCCCACACGATTGTTTTAAATACTTTAGGACAACAATTCTTTGTGAAAAATCGTGATAAAACGCGTGTGTTATGCTTGCCTAACTAAAGTCGCAGAGAGTATCCGCTGGTGGAATGGTAGTATCCACTCTCCTCCGTTGAGGTCTCGGTCTTGCTGGTGCTCTCGGAGCCCATGATCATGGACAGAACGTCGCTTTGCTGCTCATTCTCGGCGCGCTTGCGCATGCGTCGTCGCTGGTTCTTGGTCAGCTTGCCCATGCCCATGCCTGCGGTGCCTCCGATGGGTGGGCCAGCCGGACGGCCGATTGGCTGCTGGGGTAGTGCGTTCTCGAGCTCGTTCGGCTGGGTGTTTTCGTCCGCTTCTTCGCTATCGTCGTTAGTTCGGGTGTTCGATCGTCTGGCCTCTTCACGCTGTTGCTGCTGCAGCTCCTGGCTCTGAGCGAGTTCCTGCACCTTGTCCTCCATGATGCGCTTCACCTGCGTCACTTCGTCGGTCGGGCCCTTGATCGAGATCGAGTTGTCGTCACGGCGAATGTCGATGGTCACACCAGGGAACTCGGTCTGCAGTGCGCGAATGTTGGCTCCGCTCTTGCCAATCAGCGCACCGATGATGCTGCGAGCCGCAGTGGAAGGCACGGACGCAGGAAGCGCGATGGTTTCGGCCACGTGGGTCTCTAGCAAATGCTCGATCTTCTCCACAATGCGCTCGCGCTCGTCGTGGTCACTGCCGTAGATCACGACCTGCAGCACGCCCTTGTCGCCGTTGACCACGTGGAATTGAAGACCAGTGGACTCCTTGCGCACCGAGAGCGCAATGTCCAGCGTGGATTTGGTGACCTTGATGGTCGACGTCAGGTTCGAGTGGTGCGTGATCAACTCGTTCACCTTCTCGAGCGCGAGCTTCACGGTCGCATCATCGCGCGCACTGATGCTCAAAATGCGAGCTTCGTTCTTGTGGCCAGTGGACGAGACGCTCAGATCCAGCTTGGCGCCGTTGCTATCGGCACTCAGCTTCTTGATGGTCTCGCCGCTCTTACCGACAAGGATGGGGACCAGCCAGGCTGGGATCGACACCTCGACGTGCTGCTTCTTCCACAGCTGCAGTTCCTTGCTCAGCTCCTTCACGATCGCCTGGGTGTTCTTCTTGGAATCCGTAAACACCTTGAGACTGGTCTTGCCCGCCAGAGAGAAGACCACGTGGTACTTGGAGGCCAGCGTCGGCAGCAGCTCGTACAGTCGAGGGACCACAGTCTGCGGCAGGTCTTCGAGAACGTGGGTACTCTCGGCAAAGTAGAACTGCAAGACGTTCTCCACGGCGGCCTTGGCCTCGTACACCTTGGAGGCATTCGTGCCTTCAATGCGGATGCTACCTTCCTCAACGGCACCGTTGCCGGTCGAAGGTACCGACTTGATACGAAGCTCGCATCCAGTCTGCTTGCAGATACGAGTGGCGTTCTCATTGAGCTTGCCCGTGTTCTTCTCGCCCTTGACCAACAGGACATTGGCGAACGCGAACGTGGGCAGCTTGATGGTCTCAACGTAGTGGCTGTCGGACGCCACAAGCATTTCCAAGAACTTCTTGAGCGCGCCAATGCCCATGGCCGGGCCACGGATCTTGGCCAGTTTGCCATCCTCCTGGATGCTCACCTTCATGTTCTCACCTCCTTCGGCCTCCAGCTCCTGCAAGCGCATGGCGATGGCTTCGTCTCGCTGCAAGATGGTCGTGAAGTTCACGACATTCGCGCTGGAAGCGGACTTGGGGCCACCGACAGGGCCCGTAGGCGCCGCCTGCTGTGGCACACGGACACTCTCAACGACCATGGTCTCGCGCAGGGTCTTGAGAACGTCATCGACGCACACTTGAAGCGACTCCGGCGAATCAGCCTTAATGCGCACTTGGCCACGGTTGGGGAACGCATCGACCTTGGCATCTAGGTGAGCGAGACGCAAAGTCTTGATGCGCTCGCCCTTCTTGCCGATCAGGCAGCCAGCAGCAAAGCCATCCAGTTGAAGGATCTGACGGTTCTTGGTCTGGAGCAGCTCATCAAGAGACTTCTGGACAGCAGCGAGCTGCTCCTGCGTGCCGATCATCTCCAGCTCCGAGGGCACGTTGTTCTCCTTAAGGACACGAAGCTTGGCGCCACTCTTGGACTCCAGCTCCATGATCGTCTCGCCCTTCTTGCCAATGATTGTGGGGATCTCGTCATCGTCCAGCGGCAGGTAGCGAATGTGGTGGCATTCGTCGAACTCTTCCAGCAGACGCTTGGCCTCAGAGACGGCATCTGAGGTGCCTGTGAGAACGATCTTGATCTGGTCGTCGGCGTTGCTGCGCGCTCCATTGGCTCCGGCAGCCGGAGGAGGAGGCACGTTTAACTTGCACCCACTGGCCTGCTCGATTTCAGTAAGCTTGGCGCGTTTGTTGGTCATCAGGATCGTCACCAGGTACTGCGAGGTGAGGAAGAACGATCGCTGGTTCTGGTCCACGATAGCCATGATCAATTCCTTGGCCTTGGCGATAGCAGCGCTATTGTCGCCGAGCACGCAGACGTGGCTGTCCTGGATATCGACGCGCGCGTTTCCATCGGCACATTCCTTCTCGATTTCTTTGATCTTGCTGCCCTTCTTGCCGATGATGAGGCTCAGCAGGTGCGAGTCTTGCACTTCGTAGATCCAGTGATGCTGCTCAAACACGCGCAAGCGTTCGCGCAGCGCTTCTTCCATGGCCTTGAGCTGGGCCTTGTTGCCCATCACATGGATCATCTTCTCCTTCTTGAGCACCTTGATACGGGCGTCCGACGCATCCGTGCGCAGCAATTTGAGCTGCTCGCCCTTGTTGGACATCAAGAACTCGGCGAAGAACTGAAACTTGAACGCGGCAAACTCTGGGTCCGGGAAATGATTCGTATCGTGCACATGGAACTCCTTCTCACGTTGCGATTGACCGTCAATCAGCTCGAGCACGAACTTCTTGGCCATGGCCACGCTTTCCTTGGTGCCGCAGAGGCGCACCGAGCTCGAGATCTTGTCAATGTCCACGAGGCAGCCGGTGTCCTCCATGAGCTGGTTGATCGTCTCGCCCTTCTTGCCGATGAGCTTGGGCACGATCTCCGTGGGCAGCGGAATATCCACCTTGCCTTCGACCAGGTCCTTGATCGCCTTGTCCAGCGCCTTGGCCTGCGCAGGCGATGCGTTCGTAGTGAGAATGCCGTCGGTCTTGCTGATGTCGATCTTCAGCTGCAGACTCTTCTCCAGCTCCTGCAGGTTCTTGGACTTCTGGAACATCAGCACCTTGACCGTGTCCGGGTGCAGGCCAATCGAGTGGCTGGTGGCCAGCGTGATGTTCTCGATAGCTGCCTTGGCCAGCAGGGTCTTGGCCGACGTGCTGGTGATCTTGACCGTATTCGCTTTGTTGTCGACCTCGAGCAGCACCTGGCACTCGGCCTCGATCTGGCGCACCTTGGCAAAGGTTTTGCCGATGACCATGCCCATGCGGTCCTCTGGCACACTGACCTCGACCGTCACGAAGTCCTTGGCCGCACAGTTGAGCGCTGTGGCTAGCGCGCACTTCTTGATGGCCGTGTTGAGTTGCTCGATCTGCTCCTGGAACTCTCGATTCTTCTGGAACCGCTCGTTGCGCTCCTTGCGCCAGCTCTCCACGCGCTCCTGGAACTGGTTGTAGTCCGCGACCTGCGTGAGCCGGTCCTTGAGCTGGCGCAGATCGTTCAGGATGCGGTTCTCCTCGGTCAGCGGCATGGACGTCGTGTTGCGTCGGTGCTCGAGCTCTTCCATGGTCTTGGTGATCTGCTCTTCGGTCATGTTGGGCCGCTTGGGCGGGTTCTTGAACGCCACGCGCAGTTTCTCATCCAGCGCCTTGCCTACGGTCTACATGACATTCACAAGAGAGAGAGAGAGAGTGTGTTTGTAAGCACCATTACTCAATGAGACAAGCCGGGGTGTTGCCGATTGTAGCGCACCGCGTTCTCTTCCTTGGCGGCGGTCGTGTCCTTGAGCCGCTGCTGCAGCTGCGGCAGCAGGGCGACGTCGCTGGGCTTGGTCATGGGTCTATAGAGGCGGGGGAGGGGGGCGACGGCAGCAGCACAGAGCGAGCGAGGGGGGAGGCTCCGACTGGGAGATCTTTGCCCTTGCCTTTCAAACGATACTGACGCCGCCACGCGGGCGGACGAGGGTGCGCGAGGCGACCATCACTCTGCTAAGTACGGTCTCACAAAGATACGAAAGGGCAACGGCTGACTTGCATTAGGTTCGGATCCGGGTCTGAGTCCTTCGGTGGAATCAGAGTTACACTCGGGGCAGCACGCGGTGTAACCAGTCCTTGATGTCGTCCAGCTCCTGCATGCAGGCGCTGTGCTGCATGTTGGGGTACACATTGAACTGGACGTCCTTGACGCCGGCGGCCTGGAGCTTTTGCTTGGAAAGCTGGCCCCACTTAAACTGCACGACCGGATCAGCGTCGCCGTGGCACATGAGCAGCGGCACGTTGGCGGTCTCGGGCGTGAGAGCAAAGGACTGAAAGAGATCCGTGAGTTCTAGGAGGAGAAGGAGACCAGATAGGAAGGAAGCCGTACCTCCTGCTTGGGGATGTAGCCAGAGAGCACCAGCACACCAGCCAGGGCCTTCTTGATCTGGAAGCCAGTGAACAGCGACAGCGCAGCGCCCTGGCTGAAGCCGCCCATGACCACGCGGTTGAACGGAATGCCATTCGCCACCTGAACACAGCGTTGGAGCTTGAGAATTCGGAGACCAGTGAGGCTTGCTGCTTTGCTACGCACCTCCTTCTCAATCAGAGCGAGCACGAGGTCGCGAGACTCCTCAATGCCGTCGTTCGAGTCGCCCTCGGTCTTGTCCAGCGTCTTGATGTCGTACTATATGGCCCACAGGCATGAGCACAGCAGCAGACACGCAGCAGCCACCATCACACAGCATGCATCAACGTACCCACGACGGCATGCGCATGCCCATGTTGAGCGTCACCGGCTTGTCCGTGGCTGATACAACAAGGCGCGTCAGTCATACTACCATCGATCCATAATCACACACAAAGCGCAATGAACGCACCGGAGGGGAGCACGAACTTGAGGTAGGGAAAGGCCTTGGAGACCTCGCCCATGGAGTCCGCCCAGCCATGGGCACTATCGCCCAGTCCGTGCGCGAACACGACCTGAACAGATGAGCAACACGCTGTGAGATCCACCCGTTGGGCTCAACCACGGGAGTCAGTCAGCCCCTGAAAGAAGAGGAAGACGGAGATGGACACGCACCACGCCCGTGGCCGGCTCAGGGGGCGTGATCACGATGGTGCCAGCCTTGTCGATGGTCATCTTGCTCATGGTCGAGAAGCGAGACGTCTGCTGCACCAGCTTCCGCCACAGCATGCGATCGTATGAGGTAGTGAATGCAGGTGTATACTGTTTATTCGATTTAGGCGGGTACACGTATAGTATACGCATACACGACGGATGCAAGGTTACGGTGTAACCCTTGGGATGGCCAAAGGCAACTTCAACATCAACCGGAGGAATGAGGATACTACAATTACACTCGGGGCAGCACGCGGTGTAGCCAGTCCTTGACGTCCTCGAGCTCCTGCGGACTCGTGCCGTGTCGCATGTTGGGGTACACCTTGTACTCGATGTTCTTGACGCCGGCGTTCTCAAGCAGCTGCTTGGAGATCTGGTTGCGCTCGAAGGTGATGACCGGGTCGATGCGGCCGTGGCACAGGAGCAGCGGCACTTCGGCTGCCTCCGGCGCCAGCGCAAACGTCTGTAGAGAACGTCGCATTACCGTCAGTCACAAAAGAGACTCGTCCGCATGAGTGAATGGGGCTCGCGTACCTTCTGCATCGGGACGAAGCTAGAGAGCACTAACACGCCCGCGAGCGCCTTCTTGAGATGAAAACCTGTGTGCAGCGACAGCGCACCGCCCTGGCTGAAGCCACCGATGACCACGCGGTCGTATGGGAGTCCCTGAAGCGCAAGGTGTTAGTGGCTGGTTCATTCTCCCCCACTTTGGTCAATGTGTTTGGTACCTCCTGGTCGATGACGGAGAGCATGCGGTCGCGAGAGTGTTCAATGCCGTCGGCCGAGTCGTCCTTGGACTTGTCCATGGACTTGATGTCGTACTACAAGATCCGCCATGAGCAACTAACATCATGGACAGACTCTCATACCAGAGTAGCGGACGTACCCAGGCGGACATGGGGCGGCCGCCATTGATCGTCACGGGAATGGGCTCGGCTACAGTCGCGCAGATGTTAAATTCAGTCGACCAGGAGATCTCCCAGATGCGCTGCAGAACGCACCAGAGAGCAGCACGAACTTGAGATACGGGAACTCGTTGGAGATCGCGCCCATGGGCTCTGCCCAGCCGTGGGCAGTGTCTCCGAACCCGTGCGTGAACACGACCTGCGCGAGACCATGTTAATTGCAACGGATCGTCTTTTGAGGCACGAGCTGAAGACGTACCAGACCCGTCGCGGGCTCCGGCGGCGTGATGACGATGGTGCCGGTCTTGTCCACGGTCATTCGGCTGCGACTCATGGCTGCCAATTGCGATCTGCCGCCCGCCATCGCCCGCTCACCCTTGGACACGCAAAACGGATGACGTCATTGTGCTCGAGCCCGTTGTGATTCACATGCGAGAAGCTCTCTGATTGGTCGAAATATGAGCATCAAGCCCTCGGTTTGGGTTAACTGATTACGAAAGGCTCGTGATTCAGAAAGCATTGACGTATGCGCAGTTACGGAGGGTACAACGTAACCGTACCCTCGCATCCAAAGATACCGCTTGAAGGCAACTTCAACATCACAAACAGTGCGTTCTTTATTCCTCTCATTAACTGGTCAAATGGAATGAATGGATGGACACGACAAAGGGCGAACGAGACCAGAGGAATAAAGCGGAGCTGCTGCTTAGATGGGCGAGAGCGTGATGGAGATGGGCCAGTGGTCGCTGTTGTAGCTCGTGCACGAGCCGTCGTACAGCGTGTTGCCGAACGTGGCGCTGGTCACGGCCGACGACAGCGACTTGGACACGAGGATGTGGTCTAGACTGCTCACCTCCGTGGATTCGTACACGCAGTCGTCGTCCGCGTCGTACCACTCCGTGAACCGGTTGGCCTTGGCGGCCTTGGCCTCGGTCTGCACCATGGTCGTGCCCGTCAGGATGCCCAGCACGTTGCTGATGGGCGCGTTGTTGTTCTTGTCCGGGTACGTGGCCGACCAGTCGTTGAGGTCGCCCGAGAGGATGGCGTGGTAGCCAGACGAGATGGCGCTGTTGGCCAGGCCGGCCAGCACCGTGGCCTGGGCCTCACGCTCGAAGCAGCGCGGCTTGTTGGTCGGCTCGGCCAGCAGATGCGCGCCGACCAGCGTGATGGGCTTGGAGAAGCCCGAGACGTTGAACGTCGTGTAGAAGTGCTTGGACACGCCCTTGGTGCTCGAGTAGCCCGAGGAGGCTGGGCAGGTCGTGTTGCTTACAGGGATGGCGGCCGTTGTGGTCGTGCGCTTGAGGTCCACGATCGGATCGATACGCGTGAGCAGGGCCGAGTTCTGGCCCGTGGACGTGTCGGTGCCCTTGACCAGGTACGGCTTGTAGGTCGAGTCACCCAGCGCCGTGAGCTGCGTGATCAGCGTGTTGAGCACGACGCAATCCTCGACCTCGTTGAGCTGCAGGATGTCTGAGTCCAGCGCCTTGATGATCGTGGCCACCTGCTTGATGTGCGCGTTGGCCATGGTCGTGTTCTTCCACTTGCAGTCGTCACCAGGGCAGGCCAGCGTGCCATAGCCCACGAGGAACATGAATTCGGTGTTGTAGGTCGAGAACTTGAGCTTGGTCTTGTCCGTGCGGCGGTCACCGGCGGTCGTTGGTGCCGTGGGGCAGGCCGTGAAGGCGGCCTGGGTCGTGGCCATGCAGACAGCGGCAAGCAGCGCCGCTGCGCGCGTGAAGGCTGAGACGGACACCATTTAAGACTTGGTCTGGGGGGGGGGCACTTGACGGGAGGAAGGCGGATTGAAGAGTGAGTCTGGAGCTGTCTTCAGCTGAGCACGAGCGACGCCTGGAGCGAGAGCGAGGCGTCTGAGCCTGCAGATGCCACGCTGTTGAAGAGGATTGACGCGCGCGCATTCACGTGAGAGGGGCCGCAAGTGAAGGCCTCTAGGCGCTGGCTTTCTGCAGACGCATTCACTTTGGGAATCTCCACTGCTGCCGGTACAGTATCAAGCCTCATGCATGCACGAGATTCCGCTCAGATCAGACGCCGATGGCTTTTCGAACCGCTGGAGAGAGGCCACAGACGGATCCGCGCGATCTTTCGCGTCACAGAGAAGATGGGGACAGAGCAGCAGCATCTCCCAATGAATGTGCGCGTTCTGGTTCGCAATGGCATCGTCTGTCTGTCGTTCACTACCAGCAAACCGGCAAGCGAATCTCGAGCCTCCGCTGATGACTGGCGCACAGAGCTTCAACGTTCGCAGGCTCGTTGAATCGCAAGCGGCCGCATGACGCGCTGCTGTCCCAGTCCGCTTGCACGTATGATCGTGGGAAGGTTCCACTCTGCTTCAGCTGCTCATGTTGCTGGCTTGAAGCGTGATGAATCACTCCGTCTTGGTGGCATCATCAAGACTGCCCGGTGGACGATACAGTACCAGCCAACCGCCGTTGCAAGACGGCGCATCCCTCGCTCATCCATCCACCTGAATGCGATCGCTACAGCTGGCAAATCCTCACGGCACACAGCCCCACATAGCGCTTTGCCCTTGACGGACGTGTGTTCCCATGCGCTCAAGAGAGCATTTGCAATGTGCGGCATGCTCGGACTCCGTGCAGAAGCTCCGGCGCCCAGCCAAAGCGCCTGGTTCCTGTACAGCTCAAGCGCACGCGTTTGAATCTCCGTTCGGACCAGTCTCTAGCGCTCCGCCACATGGAGAAACGGGCGTTTTCTCCATGTCAGCGCTTGATGGGTACGCTTCGAATTAAAGCTTGAGCGTGGGATTAAAGACGTCCCACTGTCGCATGGTCTCTGTCAGCACCAAGATGCGATCGCCTCCGTTCTCAGTTCGCATCTTCTTCCTTTGCTGAATGCGTGGCGCAGAGAGAGCGAGAGCTGGCTTAGAATAGACAGCAGCCGTTCCATTTGGAAGGATCCGAGTGGCAGATTCCTCTCCCAATCCCTTGGGATCCACGCCAGGCGCCCGGCCTCCTCTGCGCACTCTGCGATTCGTATCCTCTCCCAGACGCTCTCCGCAATGGTCTCGCTCCGCTCTGTGCTACTTCTGGCTGGCGCTCTGACGACCACGGCCGCCACGCACATGGCCCAGGCTGCGTTCACGGCCTGCGCCAGTGCTCCGGCCACGCCGGAAGACCGCCGCACGGACACCAGCAAGCTCAAGTACACGACCTACAACACCGAGTTCATGTTTCTGGCCAACTACGGCGGGCTGGACTGCCCCGGCGCCGACTGCAAGTGGAAGAACGTGAGCATGGCCACCACGCACATCCAGCAGGTGGCCAGCATCATCAAGGCGCTGGACTCGGACATCCTGCAGCTCAACGAGGTCGAGGACTGCGTAGTGCTGGACACGCTCATCCTGTACGTGGCTGAGCTGGGTGACGCCACCTACAAGCCGTACCTGATCCGCGGCACCGACACGGCCACGGGCCAAAACGCGGCCTTGCTGACACGTATCGACCCGATCGTGGCCCTGCAGCGCTCGAGCGTGAGCGCGGCCATCCCCGTGAGCAACTCGACCTGCCCGGCCTCCTCGGGCTACGCCAGCAAGAAGAGCGTGTCCAAGCACTTCTACACGAGCTTCAATGTCTCGGGCTTCTCCAAGCCCATCACGGTCATCGGCGCGCACCTGCTGGCCCAGCCGGACAACAAACCGCGCTGCTTCGAGCGCGAGGCCCAGGCCACGGTACTGGCCGGTATTGCGGCCAACGCCACGGCGGCCGGCTACCACGCCATCCTCTCGGGCGACATCAACGACTGGTCGGCCACGTACCCGGACAAGAACGGCAACCTGCCCATCAGCAACGTGCTGGGCATCCTGACGGGCGAGAACATGGTGCAGACCGAGGCCAAGGCCGAGGTGGCCGACCGGTTCACAGAGTGGTACGACGAGGACGACAACTGCGTGTACGAGCCCACGGAGGTGAGCAGTCTGGACCACATCCTCGTGTCCAAGTCGCTCGAGCCCGGGCTCGTGAGCGCCGAGTTCGGCAACACGCTGTACGACGGCTCGTGCACGAGCTACAACAGCGACCACTGGCCCATCTCCATCACGCTCTCGCCCGTGTAGATAGATAGATCGCTGTCCACTTAATGCTACACGTAGAAACGTTGACCGTCTTGAGTCTCTGAATATCCACTGAATGGCCGCCGCCGTCGACAGGCTGAAGCCACAAGGCGTGACCGTGGAACGGGATCTGATAACGTGGAATGGGAGGATGGGCAGCGAGCGATTGCTGGCCACAGGTCTCGCTCGTTCAGCCTCAACGATCGGCTGTCGGCTCCAAAGGATTAAGGATCGATTAACGCTCTTGGACCGAGCAAGAGCCATGCTAAAGCACCGTAATCCCAGACGCATTCAGTCCGGATCGGTTTCTCAGACGTCCATCTCCGAGTATCTGGATGACAAAATCGAGCAGATGGATGCGCGGAGCACCCAATGTGGATGGCTGGCATCCACCAGCAGTGACCAGCGCCTGGAGCGACTCTCGCTCCGGCTCGGACCTAAGTGCTCTCTCTCTCTCACTTCTGGATTCGCCGTCTTCTCCCCCAATGGTCGCCTTCACTTCGATCCTCCGCATCGTCGGCCTTGCAGCGGCGCTGTGCGTGGCCACGACCCAGGCCGCCTTCACGGCCTGCCCCACGGCGCCCACGACTGCCGGCGACCGCCGCCCGGACAAGACCAAGCTCAAGTTCTCGACCTATAACACCGAGTTTTTGTTCCTCGTGGGCTATGGCACGCTCAAGTGCCCCGGCGCCGACTGCAAGTGGAAGGACACGACCATGGCCAACGCTCATATCAAACAGGTGGCCACGATCATCAAGGCGCTGGACTCAGACATCCTGCAGCTCAACGAGGTCGAGGACTGCGCCGTCCTGAATGCGCTCATCACGCAGCTCACGGCGCTGGGTGACTCGACCTACAAGCCGTACCTGGTCAAGGGCACCGACACGTCCACGGGCCAGAACTCGGCCCTGCTCACGCGCGTGGACCCGTCGGTGGACCTCAAGCGGTCCTCGGCCAGCGCTAGTATCCCCGTGAGCAACTCGACGTGCCCCAGCGCCTCAGGCTACCCGAGCTCCAAGACCGTGTCCAAGCACTTCTACACGAGCTTCAAGGTCTCGGGCTTCTCCAAGCCTATTACGCTGGTCGGCGCGCATCTGTTGGCCAATCCGGAGAACAAGGAGCGCTGCTACGAGCGCGAGGCCCAGGCTGTGGTGCTGGCCGGCCTGGCCAACGACGCCATCAAGGTCGGGAACCACGCCATCATCTCGGGCGACCTCAACGACTGGTCGGCCACGGTCGCCGACAAGAACAGCGACAAGCCTATCAGCAATGTGCTGGGCATCCTGACGGGTACGTCGATGGTCCAGATCGGCTCCAAGGCTGCGCAGTCTACGCGCTTCAGTCAGTGGTACGACGAGAACGACGACTGCGTGTACAAGGCCACTGAGGTGAGCGAGCTGGACCACGTGCTCGTGTCCAAGTCGCTGTCGTCGGCCGTGACCAGCGTTGTGTTCGGCAATTCTCTCTACAGCGCGTCCTGCAGCGGCTACAACAGCGACCACTGGCCCATTACCATCACCATTTCGCCCATATAAGTGTTTGGGCCCTTGGCTGTGGTAGTTATGCGTCATCTGAACACGTAGAAATGAACGATGTTTCATCAATTGCCAGTGAAGTCATCTTCCTATTGTCAACTTGTAGACGCGATACTGAAGGCGACGGACAAGGCATCCTTACTTACACTATTTTCAGCACAGAGATTCGCCATGAATTGCGTTAGAGCCGCCAGGAGGGCTCCAGAAAAGGCAGTGGGCAACGCTTGGATTCGGATTCGTTTCTCGTGCCCACTGGACGAGGACTCTTGCGTCGCTGCGGTGCCAATTAGCGACGACTCTGGATCCACCTTACAGTCTCAATTGGAAACTTCGACTCTCGGCTTCACGAGCACATCCAAACACATAGAGCGCGTCTGGATCGAATAACCAACCTCACATAGCAGGCGAATAGATTTGCAGTCGTGTGCGGTGACTAGGACCACTCAATTATAGATGAGGGTCGTTTGCCGAGCCACGGAATTGTTCAAACGAGACTCTGGCTGAGTCCACAGGCGTTTCGCTCTGCTTGATTCATTTGAGGATCCAGTTGCATGAACAGAATAAGCCTTGGAGCGTGTACGGCCAAAGTGCCATAGAGGGACACTGCGCTATCAGGCAACACCGAGCCCAACCACGAGTTTGCATAATCAGGTGAAAGTGTCACGGGATGTATCGAGACTGTATGTAACCCCATGGAGTTATATGGGCTGCAAACATCCAATTTGATGTACTGGACATCCAGTAAAGGGTGGTGACCAAAGTGGCTTTCCTCTATGGGTTGATCTCTCTCATAGACACTGGTATTTCCAATACTCAGCAACGAATCAAACGGTGCAACTTCAGCTCACTATAATACTGTATGTGTGAGCTGAAGTTGCACCATTGGATGTACAGTTGCTTCAGTTGCTGCTGTGACAAAGAGGCGAAGGCAAATTTGCTTTAGATCAGAATTTGCTGTCAAGGTTGAAGTTGAGAGGAAATTTCCGCGCCAATATAATATCAATCAAGTCATCTGTGCCCTGGATCACGCTGTTTTCCAACTTCAAGGCATAAATCAAGTAGGATTTGAGGGGGCGTGTCATTCGAGCGAACGTGCTCAAGCCACAAAGCCATCTAATCCATCCATACTCCAAAACCAGCATGATCTTTAGTTCAGAAGCTCTCGACCTCAGTACTCTGCGCCCCATTCCGTAGCTGTAGCACCATTCCATAATAAACACAGGATGCAGGCTTGTCTGGCTTTGATACATGGCGACCTTTGGTGGCACTGCACTCTGGTGAAAAGACATGCGTCTGCGTGTCGTATGTCGGAGCGAGCGCATCACGAGTTTTCTGTCACAGATCGTAATCCCGATCCAAAACTAGATTTGTGGTCCGCACTGGGATTTACAGTAGGACCACTCCACACCCTCAAGGGCGTAATGTGTTTGCCTCCCAGCTCGGTTTCAGGCCAGTACAGAGATCATTCTTTCTTTTCAAAGGTCATGACCTCGGACTTTTTTTAAGGCGGCTATTTATGGCAACCGACAATCTCGTCATTTGTTGCCGACTCATGTGCCATGTTGATGAGAGTTTACCACGGATTGCAGTGATAGAAATGCTGTTTTTGTATTCCCTGCTGCCACGTTATGTCCATGACAGTACCGCTTCGTGAAGTCTGGTCGTGGTGGTGCATAAAGTGTGCAAGGGACCCAGCGCATGAATAGGTCAATGCCCGTCAAAGCTCAGAACCCTGTTTTACTGACCCAGCAAATTCGAACACACCCGACTATAGATCTCATAACAGCATAAAA
>JAADVF010000391.1:0-26425 GCA_023334555.1 Elongisporangium undulatum
ATCGCGCGAAGTTAAGCCAGCGAGAACAGCAGGAAAAATAGAACTTGGTAGGTGTCACGAATGTGACGGTCACGTTGGTTGTTGTACGAATGTTGCCGATAGTAACTTCGGCGCCGAAGAAGACAAAATACACTACTGTATTGCACCCACGGCTGCACGCAGAAAGCAGGACAAAAGACGTTCGATCACACACTCACACACGATACACGGGATGCATGGCACGAGCCACGTTTGTTCTTAAAGCACGCTGGTTATGGGCAAGAGGCGCTGGTCGTACAAAATCGTGAGGTAAATGTTGGTGCCATTTACCAAACTATTCTGTCGCCATTAGCACTATCACTTATATTTTGTCTCCGTAAAACACAATTTACAACCACAACATTAATGAGATCTTGTACTCGTCATACCAAGATAGCTGCGTAATTGCTGATGATGAAATTCTCGGCCCTACACTGGGCGTATTGGTGAAGACTAACACGCGTACCGCACATATTGCCAGCTGGTTTGTCCGCGGAGAAAGGTGAGCATGTCGTTTCCGCCCCAGCGAGCAATGATTCTGACGATGTTTGGGATAGGTGTACCGATCAGTACCCAGCTGGTTCGTAACCTCATTGCCGGAAGACTGAGTGGACCGAATGCGGAGGAGCGCATGAAGACACTTGTTGCTGATTTTCTGAGTATTGAAGGAAACAGATGCGCTTTTTTAGGGGACGATGGCGATCTGACCGCTGGAGTAATTATATCAGTCGAAGATGCAAGCTCAAATCTTTGAACGGTGGCCTAAGGTTTTGGTAGTTGGCTTTACGTACAGCACCAATAACCTCGGCTATAAAATGAGTGTGCAATTGGCATCATTATCGCATTGTAATGATCATGAGGAAAATAGGCGGGCCTCCCAGGACACCGAAGTGGTGGTATGAAGACAAGGACGGCGACTGTGTGCGATGACAGCACACGAACGAAGGCAAGCGACAGGACATGACGACAACGACGACGGAGGACACGAGCGACGAAGGCAAGTGGTACAAGATGATCAAGCGACGGGCAACTCAAGATCAACTCCTAAGCGGCAACGCACGCGCAACGCAAGCGGCCGTGTGATACGGAGCCGGGAGGCAGACGAAGCGCGCGGTGGGATCCGGATGGGGTAAGGTGAGCCAGTGGCGCCATCCTTCTGAAGTAACCGCTCCGCGCCCAGTCGCTCCAGCGCTCAAGGACCTCGTTGGAAGAAGGAGTAGAGTGTCAGTTCACCTTTGGGCGCGTTGGAAACAGAACGCAGAGTAGTAAGTATATGAATACAAATGAATGCATGTGAATGACTATGTGTGCATGGGATGAGAGTGAGACCCGTATGTGGTCCTGTGTGTGGCATGAACATGCGAGTGTCTGGAGTGAATTACCAAGAGAAAGGAGGCGGAGCGCGGGTAACCAGCCCCGGACGACCTCTAGCTGTGGCGGGGCGCGGGTAACCAACCCCGGACGTCCGCGGCAGGATGAATGACGAGAATGTGTTTCGTTCAGAGTAACAAGAGAGAGAAATGACCAGCTCGTGTATGCTGACGCCACACTGCTGTGAGCAGAAGGAGACGAGAGCTGGGCCGGAGACGACGGCCAACGAGAGGAGCGCGACCACAGCAAGCACTACGACCAGCGAGTCGGTGTCGGGCACCGAGGTCCGTTAGCTGACAAGCAAGCGAATCAACCCGAGAAACCGAGGACCGCGAATTATTTCTGCATCAATATCCGCCACTGTCGAACCATTGCTCACAGGAAGTTACATGTGTCCACAGGCTCCCTACTCGTAACGGGTCCTACGGGTCGCGGGCTACACGTGTTGGACTTTTTGTCCACTTCCGAATCTATGCCGGTGCTCCCCATGATATTAAAGTATTTCAAAGATACCAATCCAGGCGCGAACAAGGTGGAGACATTTTGTTAAGATTGCACTTGGCAGTCTTTAGTCGCCCAGCCTCAAGTCGCTAACGGCTATCTGAGTCGGTAACGTTATCTGAGTCAGTAACGCTAATTTGAGTCGGTGGCGTTAGTCTGAGTCGGTAACGTTTTCTGAACTCGGCAATTGGCCAATGGGATTGGACCAAGTGCGTGTCAGTGTACATAACCGGTACAAGTGAAGTGAAGTCACGCGGGCAAAGATATAATTGGATGAAGAGACCTCGCTTGCGCGAGTCCAGTAGAGGCACAAGAGAGAGTGAGGAAAGAGTAAGGCTTTAGGAATAACTCTAACACTAATAATCACTTTCGGATTTTCCACTAACTCATCAAGTCTCCGCTCGCCAGCTTCGCTCGCCATTTCAAGACATTTGTAGTCGACAAGAGCATGGCGGAGATACGTGCCATTGAAACCGTGTTTCGCCCTGCGACGGTATGTGTTTCTGACTTGTACAAACTGAGCTTCTCTAATTTGTTGTGCTACACTCGTAGATTTTCTTGTGCCAGTTCCACGTCATGCAAGCTGTCGGACGAGCTTTGGCACAACGTTGGTTTACTCTTTCTGCCAACGCACAGTCGGAAATTGCGAATCTTTTTCATAGCTAATGTACTCTCGCCTGGAAGAAGAGTATGGTATGAACCTGCGGGCTTTCCGAATACGCGTTGGTGCCATTGACACTGCATTGCTCGGTTACTTTGAGGAAAACTGGTTCAACTGCAAAAATAAGTGGTCGAACGTCGGTCGGTCCTCTACATTCAGCGGAGGGAACTCTACGACCAACCTTGTGGAGTCTAACTGGATTCAAATCAAGGCAATTATTGGCGATAAGATCGGTATAGACAGATGTGTATCAGCTCTTCTACAACATCAGTTGACGGTGTATCGCAAGCTACAAGCATCGCTGGCCCTGGTCGGCGCCTTCTCGCGCACATTCATCGGTGTGCCCTATTTCATGCGGCCTGTGGCGGAAGCATGACCAAAGAATTCGCATCTCATCAACCCTGCCTTCGTTGTGTTCACTCTTCAACTTGCCTCCTTCCGCCAAGATGCCGACCAAGCCACAGACAAACCTGTTGTGCTCTGCGAAGTAATTCAAGATGTCTGCATCCAAGCGGTGAAGCATGTCAAGGCGACCGTCAAGTGAATTCGGCTTCACGATGAGGTGATCCGGCATCTGCGCAACACGATGATCGTCACGGCCGAGACTAAGGAACACTTACTCGAAGCCACCACCTGTATAATAGATTAAGAGCACCCAAAACCTACGTAAAGCACACACATATCAAATTCAACAGTTTTATATATCCAATTCAAATCAAAGGTATTTAAGTTCGAAAAAGGTACCTTTCATAAAGGATAGCAAGAGATCTGTGAGATATTCATCATGCTGACATCAAGTCCCTTTGAAGTATCCACCGTTGCAAAAACAAATGCAGAACAATGAGACTCATCATAATCCGACAAAAAAAGACGCGGATACCGGCCAATCTGTCAGATGGTAATCATCAAGTCTTCCCAATACGTTTTGCCATATCAAATAATAAACCTGGTATAGAGAGAGGAAAACAGCAACGCATATGATTTTAGACTGATAGATCTGGATGTATAAAAAATGACTGCGCAAACACCAAATGAAAGCTTGAGATTTTTGTGTTCTCTCTCTGTTGACGTTTTCCTTTCAAATGGTGTCCTGCAAGTGCATGAAATGAAGGGATTCGATGTGTTCGACATCGTGGACCACGTCATGGAAGACGGCGGCATCTTTTACTACCGGGTCAAGTGGGATGGGTACCAGGACCCTGATGATGATACCTGGGAGCGTAAAGAAGCGCTTATTGATGATAGACTAATGGATTGACTCTCTGGATTGAACCGCTACGACTCCTGGCGTGATGTGCAGCCAGAGAGTGCGCGTGAAGAAAGGCTCACGATTGACAAATATCAAAGCATCAGAAAAGACAGGCCAAGGTTCGCAGCGGATGCGCTCTCTCCCTGTGCATTTGTGACGCTGCGAAAAGCCACCCAGCTCCTCGTAATCAAGGGATTTCTTGAATCTTTCGATCTAATTTGCCAGTACAAGCAAGGTATGTATGCATGTGATTGCGTTATTGAAAATTGTACTCACTTGTGATTTGTATTGTAGGCTTAAAGCTGCACGAGCTCCGCTCTATCATTGAAGAGGCGAATAATTGGCAGCGAGCTCGAAAGCTGAAGGAGCTGGCGGTACCTACCGAGAAGAAGGCGTGGAAAAAGGCCAACAACGTGAAGACGTCAGGCTCGAAGTACATCCCCCTTCAGCTCCAAGCAGGTGTATACATCTGTGGAGCCGTCTCAAGACGTCGCCGAGGGCACATGTTCGTCCTTGAGGTGCTCAATAACAGCCCTGCGGTAGTCCAAGATTCTGCAGAGCTTTCATCAGTTCGATACGACGCCAAGTACTGTGTTTGGATCAAATACTGGTCATTCATCATAAAATGTAATAGAGGAGACTGAGATTTGCTGTTTTAAGCTTTTGCAACTTATAGTACAATTGTGTGTACCACAGTTCCGGGGATAACTGATAAAAGTCCCAGAGTCAGGTCTTATAGGTACGAAAGGTTAAGTTCGTAGTGACCAATTAAGTTCGGGTTTAACTCACGTACTCTACCCAGGAAATACCATAATTATAAAGATAGCCACAAAGTTTACGTAAAACTTATATTAAGAGCATGGGGGTATCCTCACGATCAAAACGACAAAACCACCCGTCATGGAGCGCCACGACGCCGCCACCGAGATCCTGTCTTCATGGGACGGAAACTTAGAGTGCAGCGAGTCTGACCTCAGTAGTGAAGGTGAGCTTATCGATAAGCATGAAGACTGCAGCTCAGTTAACCACTCTGACGACGGGGGATCGAACAATGAAGACGTGCACACCATGAACAGCGACGCTGTACAGGACACAGTCGACATTCCAAGATTATATCTACTAGGAGAAGATCTGATCCCCTCCGAAGTTCAAGCGATTCGCGACGGGCTGCCACGACACAGCACTACGAAATCCAGCCTCATCAATTGCACGCTCCAGCACGATGAAGTTGTTCGTGATCCAGATCACCCGATGAGTGCTCTGTGTGATGATCTCCACAAGGCCAGGCGGATGTACATGAAGTGTACATCTGATGCATGTGCCACAAGCAAATCAGCACGCCCATGCCCGGCAATGTATCGCATTACATCGTGCGAAGTCACATTCAAGGCCCACATGATCCAACTTGGCATGCACCTGGGAACTGGTATCCAAGATCCCCGGAAGCCGAAGGTAAATCGCAACATGCTATGTGTTGGCGTGTGTCTTTTGTAACTAACATCGTATGAATTCAGCTGACTGATGAAATGAAGGACATGATTCGTGCCGAATTAAGCGGATCACCAAAGTGGTCCAGACTATTTGGGAATATTATGTAAATTTCTCTGGTCCAGACTGTATAAAAAACCTTGTAAATTAACGTAGTTTCAGGAACAAAAGACCGGTCTTTTATCAAATAGTGTCCTCTCTAACCTAAAATTTAGTGACAGCGGACTTCTATTCAAATGGGGGCTTCTATTCTCGGGCAGTGGATTTGGGGCAGTCGCCCACCTCAAGCTTCTTGTCATCCCAGCGTCAACAGTGGCAGTGTGCGCTTGTTTTACTAATCTCGTTGTGTTCGCAGGACAGGTTACAGAAGACGGTGGTAAGTAATGTGGATTTTACAGGAGTGCATACGGCCATTGTCGGCGATCCTATTTTGTAGGGGTTAGGGTTGCAGGTCTAAAGATCGATGATCGTAACGTCGTCAAAGACGTCACAGAGCTCGTCATCTTCGTCGACTGGCATTGTTGAAGGGACGGAGGTGACCGCCACGTCAGAAACGGCGTTCCAAACTTCATTGAAGTTTGCACCGTACACATCGTGGCGGGCAATGTGCCAGTCTGCGGAGCTGGACGAGAAACCAGCTGAAGAATGGAGAGCTTGACAACTTCATCTGGCACGGCTCGCCACGCTCGACGAATCCAGTCAGTCACCACCGCCACGGAAGGAGGCTTCAGTTTACTTCCGCGGGTGTACTCGACTTGATTGGAGGGCTTACAACTGTCGATCAGCGGCCACATGTTGTCCTTGAAAGACTTGTAGATGCCGATGTCGCGCGCCTGTAGATACGGAGTCATGCCACCAGGGATGACGCACATGTTGATATTGCGCTTCGCGCAGTGAGCCTTGACGAGCTTGCCAATGTGAGCCCGCATGGAGTCGCAAACGATGTGCTTGGAGCCGGTCCAGAGCTGCGGGAAGGCGAGGTCAAGCCACTTGATCAACAGCTCTTGATTCACCCACGCACGTGGCTGACAAGCGACGTAGCAGCCGTTGATCATCGTGACGTCAACCTGCTTGCCCTTCCAGATCAGAAGAGGCGGAGCTTTCGACCCGTGGCGGAGACAGCGAGCACAGCAGTGATGCGCATCGACTGGAAGCCAGTCGACCGGATGACGACATGACGCCCACCGATTGTGTTGACGGTGTGATTGCGTGGATCTTCGAAGTAGATTGCCGTCTCGTCTATGAGCACAGTGCGATCGAGATCCATCGAGGCCATAGCTGACTACGGGATGAGCATGTAGGAGACCGCACGGTCGACGAGTTCCGCGTCGGTGAGTGTCGTCAGGTTGGTAGTCTTGCGTAGCGACAGGCCGTTACGGCGCATGAAGTTGCTTACCCAGCCTTCAGACGCAACGAAATCAGTGATGCCCATTCCGATGTCAATCTCAGCAATCCACTGACGCGAGACCTTCTCCTTTCGCACACGCCTAAGTCAAGCAAATCGTTCTCGTACCCGCCGAGAATAGGCTTTCTCCCACCGCCACCAACACGAAAGGCAGTCCCGTCTGCTTTCTTGAGCTCGAATCGCTGGCTCCACCAGCACCGACAGAGACGAGCGTCTACCTTCCAGCCTTTGGCCTTGAAATGCACCGCAGCACGCGACGGCACCCCGCCTCCGTGCTCTTGGATCCATGAGATGACTTCGAGCTTCTCGTGGATGTGGAACCCCATCCGGACCGCCCCCATGGTGCCGATTTAGGAATGAGGCGGCTGGGAGAGAGCTCTTGGTCGGCCACAAATTGCATCGAGTGGTTTGGCGCCAGAGAGGCTTCTGTCCATCCGAGACTGGTCCAAATGCGGGCTTATATTCAAGAGGGGTCTTTTATTTTTTTCGCCTTCAGTCAGAAGTCAGTGGGCGAGGTCTTTTATTCGTGAGGGGTCTTTTATTCGTGAAAATACGTTACTCAGGACGGCAAAATACTCTGCTCCAGACTATTTATCTTACGGTCGGTCAAAAGCCAAGTTCGTTTTCACTCTGGTCCATACTAATTTCGGTGCGCGGAGTATACCAATTTCGGCCAATCAAATCAGGGTAGTCAATGCCCAGCACCGAGCGAATGTCGCTCGAATGTGGCATTGTTGTTCAAATCAGGAATGCACCGTTCTTGCGTATGTTATGTTATATTTGTTACAAAGGGCGGGTTACCTAACGATTTCGGTTCGAACGGGGGAAGACAGACTGTTTCGTTCTCGCAGGCGAAGACACCATGGTAGTCCATAGCAGCAAGTACGACTTGCTCGTGAAGCTCCTGCTGATCGGCGACAGCGGTAGGCGCTTGCAGTCTCTCACTGCTCCTCACTGTGTCTATTATGTGCGCTGTGCTCACGCTGTGCTCTGCGGTGGTCCACGTCACAGGCGTCGGCAAGAGTTGCGTGCTGCTTCGCTACTCGGACGATTCGTTCACGACATCGTTCATCACTACGATCGGGTACGTACACGCTCTTCTCAAGGCGCTTGGTCTCTGACTATGGCGCTCTGTATGCGCTGGAGACTCACCATTGTTCTGGCTTGCTCCTTCCTGCAGTATCGATTTCAAAGTCAAGACCATCGATGTGGACGGAAAGCGGATAAAGCTGCAGATCTGGGATACGGCCGGCCAAGAGCGCTTCCGCACGATCACGACAGGTGCGTAGCTGGTGCTGCTGCGCAGCCCCAACGGCGTTTGCGAGCCCCAGTGGCGCTTTCGTCGTCACCTCGTGCGCGTCGTTCTAACACTTGTGCCATGTGACAGCATACTACAGAGGTGCCATGGGCATTCTGCTCATCTACGACGTGACGGACGATCACTCCTTTCAGAGTGCGTTTGCTCTCTCTGTCTCCCTACTGCATGTCCAGTTGCTAATGGGGCCGCTTTGCTGGATACAGACATCCGCAATTGGATGACGCAGATCAAGCAGAACGCATCGTCCAACGTCAACAAGATCCTGATCGGGAACAAGTGCGACGTGGATCCTTCCGAACGGGTGCGTTTGGTATCCCAAAGCGGGTCCTTCTGCGGGCCTTGTGGATCTCTCTATAGGCAGCAGGCATCTCATGGATCTCTTCTATCAGGCCGTGACCACACAGCAGGGTCAGGACCTCGCGAACGAATTCGGCATCCAGTTCTTCGAGACGAGCGCCAAAAGCAACCAGAACATCGAGGAGGCCTTCCGCTCCATCGCAGTGGACATCCAGAAGCGGCTCGCAGAGAGTGAGCACGATAGATTAGATGTGGCCAACGGCAGCAAGTTTCGCGTGGACGAGCAGCAGGAGCAGCAGAAGGACGGATGCTGCAATTAGCGTCTGAGCACGAGCTCGATAGGCCGCATAGACCGATCGCTTTGGATTGCGGAATCGATCTGACGCGTTAGACGAAAGCTAAAGCGCCGGTTTCCGCTCTCGCTCGCGCGACTCTGCTCCCCCCAGCTTTGGCTACGAACAGCGAGGCAAGGAGCTGCAAGCGATCAGTCATGTCGGTCTCTCTCTCCCTGCGTTGCATTCCCCCATTCAATCAACCCATTTCTTTGCTTGTCAATCACTTTCTCACCTTGTTTTGGCACTTCGCTGGCCCTCACGACCGTTGCTTTGATTGACTGGCCGTCAGATCAGATTGCGACCGATGGAGCCGACGCGAGACGAGTGCGAGCCCGTGGACGCCGTGGAGACGTCCTGGGATGACTGGGTGGACGACGACAGCGGCGCCACGGCTTTCGTCTGCGTCTTCTGCGCTGAGCGGTTCCCGCAGGAGCAGCCGCTGCATGCGCATCTGGCGCAGAGCCACCACGGCTTCTCGCTCACGCAGCGCATCGCGCAGGACAAGCTGGACACGTACGCCACCATCCAGCTCGTGAACTTCCTGCGCCAGATGACGCTGGACAACGTGCCCGAGCAGCAGGTCGTGGCGCGCCTGGACGCCGAGGGAACGGCTGCGTTCAAGCACGAGGCTTTCCTCAAGCCCGTGCTGCCGGATGACCCGCTCATGTATTGCCTCGACTGCGACGACAGCGACGTGAGTGACGACGAGGAGGAGGAAGAGAAGGTCATGGCGCAGCAGGAGACCAAGCAGAGCGAGCCTGCGCAGAGCCAGCAGCCGACGGACCCCAGCGACGTGATCGCGCATCTGCAGCGCGAGAACCAGGAGCTCAAGGCGCAGATGCTCAAGTACTCGAGTCTGGTGCGCACGTTCGTGGGCGATGACGACAAGACGCCTGTACAGGAGACGGCGGACAACGACACGTACTACTTCGACTCGTACTCGCAGGTGGGCATCCACCGCGAGATGATCACGGACCGCATCCGCACGGACGGCTACCGCAACGCGATCATCAACAACCCGGAGCTGTTCAAGGGCAAGGTGGTGCTGGACGTCGGCTGCGGCACGGGCATTCTCAGCATGTTTGCGGCCCAGGCGGGCGCCGCCAAGGTCATCGGCATCGACTGCAGCGAGATGGGCAACGTCGCGCGCGAGATCGTGGTGGACAACGGCTTCGGCGACGTGATCACGATCCTGCGCGGCAAGGTCGAGGAGATCGAGCTGCCCGTGGACCACGTGGACGTGATCATCTCGGAGTGGATGGGCTACTGCCTGCTGTACGAGTCCATGCTCGACACAGTGCTGTTCGCGCGCGACAAGTGGCTCGTGCCCAACGGCCATCTCTTCCCGGACAAGTGCTCCATGTTCCTGCAAGGCATCCAGGACTCGGCCGACCGGTTCGGGTTCTGGGACCACGTCTACGGCTTCAACATGCAGGCCGTCAAGTCCAAGATCACGATCCGCGACGCGTTCGTGGAGGACGTGCCTCCGCAGGACATCATCACGGACCGCGTGCTGCTCAACGCGATCGACATTGACCATGTCAAGTACGAGGACCTAGACTTCGGCTCGACGTTCACGCTCAACATCACGCGTGCCGGCACCATGCACGGCTTCGTGTCGAGCTTTGACATCGGCTTTGAGCGTGACTGCCCGCGTCCCGAGTACTTTACCACGGGCGTGGAGGGCACGCCCACGCACTGGCACCAGACCTTCTTCCACGTCGAGAAGCCATTTGCCGTGCAGGAAGGTGATAAGGTGACCGGAAAGTGGTCCGTGCGTCGCAACGCAGAGAACCCGCGCTTCCTGGACGTTGATATGGAGTGGAAGCGCGAAGGCGACGCCGTGGTGTCCAAGCAGAGCTACCGCATTCACTAGAGACTCGTAGAGACTGATTGACCCTGCTCGAGTGTTTGCTCGGGTCGCTATAATCACTTGCTTTTAATTTTACCAACTCTATTAGCCTAGATAACTGCCGTCAAATACTCATTCTGTTGCCCATCATTTGCACGCATATTCATATGGAAAAATTGATTCAAGCGCATTGTTACTGGTTACTTGTTTTCTCTTCTGGTGAACTGACGCTCCTAATAATTTATGGTTTACTAACTCGCCCGCGACTGTTTCACCTGACTGATCACATCCTTCACGAGCACCGACATTTCCGAAATCTTCGTAAACTCCACGCCCGTCGGAGGCATCAGAGCCAAGCACTTGAGCAGCAGCATGTGCGTGGCCGTGAGCGACGGCGTGTGGTCCAGTTTTTCTACTTGCGTGTCCGCAATGAGAGGCGGGAGTTTATCATTAACCACCCACGTAAATACGTCTGCAGGCAACACGCTCATCAGCATCGCAAACTCTGGTTCAGCCTTCATGCGCCGTAAGATCAGCGCCAATCGAGCGCGCGCAATTGACCCAAGCTTGAGAACTAGTCGCTCCGGGTGCTTCATCTTTTCAATAGATGCGTCCGCATATTCGTCTCTTCCAGCTTCATACAGGCACAGAACATGCTCTTCACGAACCGATTCGAGTTCCAGCTCAAATGCCTCTGCGAGAGCGAAGCCTAAAGTGTCATCATATGCCAGCAACTGTCGAAGGAACTGCATTCTCTCTATCCGAAGAGCTCGCCTATCTTTGGGGGTAGGCTCCTCGAGTGCTTCGATCGCCACAAAGCTGTCAGGGCGACACAAATGCTTGCCTCTATTGAAAAAAAGCTTCACAATGGACACTGGTGCGACGCTTGTAGCAGCGAATGAATCCAACAGGAGAACCAAGCTCAAATGATCCGCTATCAGAGGTCGAGACACCATATCGAGGTTGCATTCGGCCAAGGAATGCATCAGCGTTGACGACGCAAAAGATGGCGGCCACTTGGATTCAAAAGCTGTTTGGAGAGTCTTGATAGGACACTTCCATTGTTTTCTTTGCGTCAAGAAAGCCACTTTAAACTCCGAAACTCCAGCCTCGTCGTCATCGCTCTTGATACTTGATCCGAGTGCACGAGAGTTTTCATCTTCAAGGTCCTCCTCGTCTTGTTCGCTTGCATCGCTGAGATAGCTATGCTCAGATCTCTCGTTTTGCTTCTGAATATTCCGAGCCTTGACTGCGGCCGTGAGGATCACTAGCAGTTTTTGGATAATGCGGAAAAAACGCCGAGCAATCTTTGGCTGCAAACCGCGCTGAGGTTTTCGTCCGAGAGCGCTTTCTTCCCAGAAGCTTACGAGTGTAACGACATGCACGCGAATATACTTTTCCCAAATGTACACAGCCATTGCAGCTCGAAGGTTACTTGATAGAATAGATTCAACTTCAACCAGAGCATCATCAAGCTGGTGCATATCAGCTCGCTCGGCGTTCCAAGCAGCGCATAATACACTGGCTCGAAAGCACCGGCAAGTTTCTTGGTCAGCAAACTGCGGAAACCAGTGTAACACAGACGACCAATCTCTCATCTGCGATCCATTTCGGCAATGCTCCATCGCGGCTACCCAACCATCAGTATCATTATTCGAAGGTACTGGGTTACTTGATAAGTTGGGTTCCTTGTCACCAGTATTACGAGCATCATTAAGCTGCATCACAGCTAAACTTCTCAAGCTGTCATCGACATTCTCGACTGATTCCACAGAGAGCCGTCCCATACGGCCCAAACGCAGCGACAAATGAACGGTTTTGGCAAGACAGCTTTGTAGCACACGCCAACGCAGACCACCATCAATGTTCTCATATTTGCCAAGCGTAGTATCTTCAAGCTGCTGTGCATGCTCTCTCTCTCCCCAAGCGCAGTGCTTACACAGAACAAAAGCATGAAAGAGTTTCGGGGACTTCCAGCAAGCTTCAAAAATTTCTTTCAGCGGTTCTGGGCACCGCGTTAGTCGGTTTCTTGGGCTTGAATCCGATGCATCATGGTCCAGTGCACTATCAAGATCAAGACTTGCAAAGTATGTTTGAAGCCATCGCTGTAGAGAAGACGACAAGTTTGGAGGTGGCATTGCAAGTACCAAACGCAAAGGAAGTGAAAAATACCAATCCAAGAACGTTTGCGTCTCAAGTGTCAAGAATATTGACGCGTGTAATTGTTGCAATTCCTATTGAAAGCAAAATAATCGTAAGGTCACGTATTGTTATGATGCATCCACAAGAAAAACAGCCGTTATTTACCTGGATTGCGAATACGCTGGAAAGAACTGGTGTAAACAGGAATGTCAGTAAGCCTGCTCGCTGTGCACTATTTGAAATCCTTCTCAAAACAGGAGTTTTAAGAGCGACAAGAGCCCCACGCAAAAAGTCGTCACTCCTTTCCGCTTGGTCGTAGAGCGCCAAAATATCGCGACGACGCGGGATTTCAGGATCCGTGAAAGGCATCGAAAAGAATTCCAAAAATTCCAATGCTGTGAGTGTGTTGGCCATCTCCTTTGCGCGTTCAAACGTTCCATCGTCATTATTGTAGCCGGCACGTCGAAACAGTTCTAGCCAAGGAATTATTCGCTTGTTTCCTTGTTTTTCGAGAAGACTGTCCAATTTGTCCTTATTTGTACCAAGGACATGTTTCGAACGATTGAATTCCTGAGCAATGTCAAAAGCAAGTTATATACCGCTGGAAGTCACTTTTAAGGCATGTAAACTTACGGTTTGTAGCCCAATAAATGCTGAAAGAATACGATGTTGCCATTGCATTCGCCACAAAAGTGACAACTCTGCTCCCGAAGGTGTGTGAGAAGACATGCCATTTTGTAATGCCTGCAAATTTCAACAATGATTAGATAACTACTAATATGAGCGCGTACTTCATGACTGTTAGACTCACCATTTGCAGCTTCGATAGAGCCTTTAGGAGAAATGTGGCGCTCAAAAACATCATATCTGCACTGAGCAACACCTCAAGCAGAGCCTGAATTGTCGATGACGACGAGAGTGTCGCCATGTCATCCATCAGAGGCTCGATCGCATCCTGCTCCAACGTATGGACGCGATCAACTTTCTTCTTCTTGACAAATGCTTGCAGACTCGCAATAATCTGATGCAGCAGAAAGTTTTCTTCTTGTAGCTTGTTTTGCGTGAAATACTTCAGCAATATGGACGCATTGGGCACGCTGGGCTGCAGAGCAATCAGCTCAGTCAACCCACTTGTGCTGGACTCTGTAAGAACGAGGCAGGACGCCTTCTTGGCATTTGGATCGAATCGCGTGAACAAAGTTGCATTGCCACCCACGGCAAAACTGTACACGCGGGGGCCATACCGAGCTCGCCAGACCTCGACGATCCCACGTTGCGCAGAATAAATGACGAGATACAATCCTTTGGGTCGACGAACACCTTCGGACCCATGCATCCACCCACACTGCGCATTGCGGTACCCTTTCCACATTCGAATCACCATCATCCGAGATGTATCAATCAACATGATGCGTCCAAGAGTGTCTGATACAGCTGCCAAACGACCCGTCGGGCTTAGCACGAGCACACGACAGCGACGACGGTCATCTTCTGCGACCCAGCGAATCGTTCCAAGAGGAGCTGCAACATGTTCGGCTGCCGAATCATTGGCGCCTGCATCTGCATGGCCCAAGTACCCCGGTACACTTTCAGCAGCGGTGTTTCCGGGCGAAGTATCGCCGTTGCTTGTGCTGCTCCAGCCCCAGCTCTTGGCGAATGACCAGACCGCACCGGCAGCTTTCGTGGCCATGACAGTGGCAATGTGAGCCAAATGAATGATCGAGTTCTGATCATTGCCGGCCTGATAGAACGATACGAACGGACTGGATCCGGCGCTGATGATTGTGTACACTCCAATGCGAGGGTGCGACTGGAAGATCGTAGGGCGCGCTGGGCCACAGGGAACGGCAGCAACAATATCCGACTGATCTCGCAGGGCGTACTTCCTGAACTTGCTCGCCTGGGCAGGGCCTAGAAACCAACATGATATCCGGACGGTAAGACAGACAAACGAACCCGTTGTTGGCTAAGCAACGCACCAAAGACTGTGGAGCTGCCGCCCAGAAGCTGCGAAATCTGAATGATCGCGAGCGTTGAGTCTTCGTACAGGACCCACAGCTCTCCGTCGTTGGACGCTGATCCGTCCGGCAGTTGCACGTCCACGCGTCGAGCAGCAACCGTCGTCGACGCGTTACGACTCACATCCAGCTTGGTCACAGCCGTGGTATGGAATTTCTAAGTCAAGCAAACGTGTGAGTCCTGTGCTTTCTCGCACTGCCGCTATCAATGCGCTATGCGTCTCTCACCTGTTCAAACACTAGCTTGCCCTGGCGGTTCATAATGCGGATCGTGCCGGATGAATAACTCGCGCAAAAGTGGTCGTGCTCGATCCACTTGACGTCGGTGATCAGCTCGTCCTCGTCCAGCTGGAGCTCGCGGCCTTCACTCAGCAGGATCGCCGATGTCGTTGACATATTCGCAGCGGTGGCTTCAGCAGGCGCGTCGCTCACATTCCCATTCACTTCATCGCAAGCGCTCTTCTGCGCTAGGTACAGCGCCTGTCTCACGCCAACGAGCACCGCGTAGTCGTCGGCTACGTCCATCTTCACGCTCGCGTCATGGAACAGCGACAGCGGCTGTTGCTGCGCGTCTAGCAGCTCCACGCGCAGCACCACGTCCAGGCCCTGGGCGTCCGTCGCCATGATGGAGAAGCTTTCTCTTGGGGAGATGGGGAAGAACGGCAAGCAAGAGTACCGTACGCGACAGATACTGCAAGTGCAGATTCGACTCGGTTTATTCTGTCTTTCACAGTAATCTGTACCCACCTTGAAGCCCGACATCATCAGCGGTGGATTTTTCACTCACATTGGTAAATCAAAATAGATCAAGGGTAAATATCTTAGATCACTAGTTGATGTGGTCCACGTACTGAGATAGAGCCATCTCCTTGTTCTTCTTGATGTGGCTGGAGCGATCGGTATTGGCCTCATCCTCATGCGAAAGGGATGACTGGCTGCGTGTGGGTAGGTGCAGTTAAAAAGGATGGAGGCTCATTTGCATTTCGACTGGCAACATGGCGCTTCTCAGAGCGCTGCTGCTTCTCCTGTTGCCGCTGGTGATCTCCTCAGTGGAACTCGTGCAGGCGCTGGCGTCCAGTAAGTCGTCGGCTTCTGGTAATCGAACGTAGCTCTTCATGGACTCATGTGCATTCGATGGTCATCTAGGCTACGAGCATGATGGCAAGACGACGTATTGCTGGCGCATTCCGCAGTCCTTCCAAGTCAAAATCGCGAATTGGACGGATGATGTGCTGGAGGGCCAAGGCCAGGGCTGTGCGGTCTCCATGGCACTGAGCTTCCAGAACACCACGGAGGTTGTTGTGGGCGTATTCGTCCCCGTCACGTGGAATGTCACAGTGAATCTGGCGCTCCTGGGTGATGCCAATGCAGTGAACGAGACGGCGCTCTTCACAACGCTGGACGAGAGCACGCATACGCAGGTGCAGGTGATCCACTCCAACATTCACTCGTGCCAGTTCGGCTCCAACTGCGATCCGTTCCGCCTGGGCACCGACTTCGTGGACAACACGCCTAACCAGGTGGGCAACTTCACCAACGACCGCATCGTGTTCACGTCCACCGACGATCTCGTGTACAACGAGCCCGGGCTGTACTCGGTGCTGGCGCACATCATTCTGCCTGGAGCGACCGACGACGAGCGGTTCGACTTCGCAGTCTACCAGCGCCTGACCGTTGTCGCTGCTTCGGATGCCAGATCTTCATCGTCTAGTGCTGCTGCTGCCATGTCGAGCGGAAGTTCTGGCTCTGGCTCGCTCTCCAGTGCGGCCACAGTCGTGCTGATTGTGGGCATCCTCGCTGTAGTGCTAATCGTGATCGGCACGGTCTTATGGATCCGCAACAAGCGACGCCCGCCACCAAGCAGCAGCTCCTGTGATATGTCGTCAGGCCAGTCCACGTTCGCGTCAATGGGCGGAAACACACCCACAGCGCCCAAGCCCAGGCTAATGGATGAGTTTGAATCCGAAGACGACAGTGTATTTGCACAGATCGCGGTGCTGGGAGCTCCAAAGCTACAGGCGCCAAGGAATTCCATGACGCAGAGGGGTTCGGAAGCGCAGCAACGGATCAATCGCCTGCCGCTTATCTATCGAGACATGAGCTCGGTCTCCGAAGACTCGGATAGCTTCGCATTCCACCCAGGCGCCAGTCGCGGCACCTCGCGCTCGGAGCGGAAGATCGTGAGCACCAACAACTCTGTGGATTTTGTCTACCCGGACACGGACATGAGCCTGGATATTGTGGACACGGGCTACACGGAGGAGCTTCGTGACCAAAAGAAGACATACATATCCTCTGACTCCATGGACTCCGTTGGGTCGTCCGACTCGTACGCAGGCTTCGTCGTCCAGGGAGACTGGGTAGCTTCCAATCGCGTGTTTGACGGACAAGACTCCAGCGTGAGCGAAAGGTATCGAGTACTGCAAGATACGGAGCTCTATGGGCACGACGACGTCGAGATCTAGTGTCGAGAGCCCAGCTATTTATTTCTTCATATAGCGCCATTCATTATGCCCAACGTGATTCGCCAGTGTACGAGTTGTAGTAGTAGTACTGGCCAGACGCTTCATCATACATTGTCGCCCATTCGCCCTCCTGGCCGCTGGAGCTGGCCACGCTTTCGTCGGCCGTGAGCTCGTTCACGTACTGGTACTCATTGGACTGCATGAACTCGTCGTACGTCTGTGCATTCTCTTCTTCAGCCTGCTGCTGCTTCTTTGCCTTGCGGAACGCTGCCATGTCGGTCCAGTCGTGCGTGGCCTTGTTGCCCTTGGCGTGAATGATCGTGAAGCAGCCTAGGCAGTAAGGATCCTGGCAGACGTAGCACCAGCGTGTGGCTTTCATCTTGTCACACTCGATGCAGCGAATTGGACCCACAGCCTTCCACGTGTGCTTGCCACGCTTGGCTGAGTGGTGCAGCTTGTCATAGCAATCGCCACAGAAGTAGTCTTCGCACTGGTCACACTTGCGTCGGGCGTCTTCCTCTTCGCACTCGACGCAGAGCTTCTCTTCGTCCTCTTCATCTTCTTCAGTGGTGACTTCGTTTTGGGCCGCTTCACCTGCAGCTCCATCGGTCTTGTTTTCTTCCTGGCTGTCGTGTCTGTGGTGTCCACCAATGACGGGAAGATCTCCTTCCTGCGGGTCTGGAATCACTTTTCCCGTCTGAAGCACGAGGTTCCCGTCCGATTTCGTGTACCCAGTTGAAGGCGGCGCTGCGATCGAGTCACCGGTCTACATACAGGCACACATCACGTCTGAGTTCTCACTCCGCCACAGATGACCATGCAGGGCATTGCGCTCACCTCTTGGTTGTAGTAGTACCACGTCGACGCGTCGTCGTCCCAGCACTCGACCCAGAGTCTTGCCAGCGCTACCAAGCGAGCCACATGCTCTGCGCGCAATCGATCCACGTGGCGTCTGGCCTGTCGACACCGAACGGCCTTCTGGATCTTGATAGCTGCCCGCGCTTTCCATCGGTTCTTCTCCTTCAGGGCCAGCAGCTTGAGCTCCGTCGCCAGTCGAGCTCTAGACACAGCAGCGCACAATCAAATCAGCGAGATCGTTCTCAGCGTGCAGGCACATGGAGCTCTCTCTACCTGTGGCCGCGATAGATCTTTTGGATCTGAGTCGCTGCGTGGTTCTGAAGCGCACGAAGTTGTCGATCTTCCTCTCGTAGTCTCTTGTAGTGATTGCGAGCCAGTCGTCCACGTCCGATCCTCTGGATCTTGACGGCCGCTGCACTGTGATACAACTCCATCCGGCGTCGAATGTACTGGGCTCGGCCCAGGCGACCACGATAGCGACGCTGGATGAGTGCCGCTGCGCGTGACACCTTTTGGTCTCTGCGCAGAGCTGTAACGCGCTGTCGCGCCTTCCTGCCTCTGTAGAGAGCTTGCAGCTTGGCTGCCGCGAGATGCCTTCTCCGCTCTTCCCTCAGTTCACGGGCGCGTTGCCGTGCGATAAACCCTCTCGCCAGCGTCTGGATCCGAATTACTGCGGCCTCGCGCTGCTGATGCGCACGCTTCATGCGGAAGAACTTGCGTGTGATACTGCCTCGAAACAACCGCTGCAGCTTGACCGCCGCATTCGTCTGCTCCGTGAACTGCTTCTGCATTCTCACAAGCGATGCAAACAGTCGACCGCTGTAGCCTCTCCAGGCCCGCTGCAGCACGCGAATGGCGTCCAGCTCCAACTGTGCCCGCTCCAGGGCCTTTATGTGCACGACGTCAGACCACCACTTGGTCCAGGCCTGCCGCAGTTTGCGCTGGGACCAGTTGAGTAGGAACACGTCCAGCTTCTTGGAGCCCTTGTACATGAGATACGCCTGCAGCTTCTCCTGTTGCTTCTCGTTCTCCACCACTTGCCGCCATTTCTCCAGCGCCAGGCCTTGCAGATTAAACAGCAAGCGCCGGAAGATCGATTCCACCTTGTCTCGCCCCCACCGCTTGAAGCAGAGCTGTCGCACGCACATACACAGGCGTTGTTGTTAGTGACTGATAACATAGCTGACTGGCCATCTCACAGCGAACGCACCGATGTGCGCAGGTCGGAGGCTGGGCAGATCCGCTGGGCCAAGTAGATATCGTCCCGAACCAGCCGGGTGAGCTGCTGGACATTGCCCAACGCAGAGGCCAATTGCTTTCGCAGCGAGTCGGACCGTTCCAGACGCGCGTTTCGGTTCTTCTTGCTGCTGCTGCTACTGAGAGCAGCGTGATCCCGCTTTGGTTTGATGTTCTGGTGCCGTGAGAGCCCTGGCAGCTTGTGCTCCATTCGCCCTGGAGACAACTGGTTCAGGCCGATCGAGCTTGCTGGATTGACGGATCGACTCTGCGCGAGCTGCGCTTCCAGTAGATCGATCTCTTCGAGCGAGAGCCCCAAGGTCTCACTCGCCTGCTTTCGGTCTCGGTCTTCTTCCAGGGTCTCGACCTGCTTGACTGTCATGGCTGAGGCCGTGGCGTTCACATTCACGATGGGCAGGCGGAATATCGGCAGGATATGGGCTTGCTTGTCCTGCGCGTCGAGGCCAATCTCAAAGGCAGTCTCGCCTACGGTCGTGAGTACAGGCAGCACGTCCATCTTGCTGGGCAGGCGAGGCAGCGAGGCCGTGAGCGTCTCGTGCGGCAGCTTGTGCTTGAGGAACGACTTGGCCTTCTGGCTCGGAGACAACTCCATGGTCCTGGAATGCATCACGGACTGCAGATCATGCTGCAGCAGCCCACCAGAGGCAGCCTGCTCGCGCTCGAAGGCAGCGACCTTGAGCCGCCATTCAGCCTGCAACTTGGCGCGCGTCCGCTCGAGCTCTTCCAGCAACCGGAGCTCATGGTTCGTGAGCCGATGCAGCACATCTGTGTGTGGCGTGAGCACATGGGCGGCGTTGCCACTGTCTACCGGCGGCTGGATCTGTGGCTGTGGCTTGCCCGTGGCCTGCTTGGCTCCTACAAGAGTGCCCCCAAAGAGCAGCATGGGCTAGAGCCTGTGGATCAGTCCAATACGCTGCTCAAAGGGCCCAACGACAGACTCCAGCTCGTATTAATAGCTGCCACGGGACAGAGACACAGGCAAGGCTGCGGGTGTTGTACATCTCTCATTGGGATTTCTTTTCTGGTGTTTCTCTCTCTCTCTTGGGAACTCTACTGATTGTGATCTACCGACTACGCTTACTGCTTGTAGTGGATCAGCATGAACGTGGCGGCCACGCTCAGCATGACGTGCGACAGCGCGTTGTGGTTGAACTTGTCGTTGCTGGGACTCACGATCAGGCCCTGCACGAGTCCGCTCGCCAGCTTGAGCACGTACACCAGCAGCTCGTTGCTCGGATGGCTCCACTGCCAGTCGAAGGCCGTGACGCTGGCGATAGCCCCGAAGATCATGGCCGGCATGTAGCCCACAAACAGGAACAGCACGTGCATGCTGATGCTGGCCCAGATGGCCAGGCCCACGTAGATCGAGGCCGCCACGATTATCACGCTGTACGCCCAGGCCTCGCTTAAATATCGGCTCAGCGCGAGCGAAAGCAGCGCAAAGTTGTTGAGGATCGAGAAGCCGAGCACGAGCCGCCACGAGATGTCAATGAACCGGTCCACGGTCTTGCGCTGGAAGTCCACGCCGAAGACCTGCGCGGTCTCGGTCTTCTTCTTCCACGCCACCTCGCGCAGCGCTTGGTACGCGATGTGGTGCAGCAGCCCGCCGAAGGCCGCCGACGTGCCGAGCGCCACAAAGTAGATCATGTACCAAGCCATGTTGCCGTTTGTCTCGTCGCCGAAAAGCGCCACGTAGCACGCGAATGCGAAGCACTGCACGGCCAGCAGGTAGTCCGTGATGAAGCAGGCCGGCTGGGCGTCCCACTCCTCACCCGTGAGGTCTCGGTAGGCCCAGAGCGACCAGCTCTCGAGCTCCGCCACGGCCTCGCGGCAGGCCTCGACCACCTTCTTGGAGGCGGCTTCGGCGGCCGCCACCACGGGCGCATGCGGCTGCTGCGGCTTGTGCTTACGGGGGCTCTTGGGCTGCTTACGCATCTTGAGGTCCGCCATCTCGCTGCTCTGGGCCACTTGGCTCCACTGGCGCCCCACGCGAAAGTTTGGGAAGTCGGCTCCTGGCTGGGAAGGCCACTGCACTCGCGGCAACGGTCGGACGACGACATGGTTTCAGCCAATCATTGATCGGAAACCAGATTAAATAGACCAATCCGAACCACCGGCTAAACTACCGTGAGGGTGACGCCCGTACGGTATGTTCCAGGGGCGAGAGGCCAGAGGGCTATTATTAGAGAGAGATGGGCGCGAGAAGAATCTTCCGCAGATGCAGGATGACGGATTCAGGATGACGGATGCAGGTTGGGATAACATTAGGAGGAGATTCGGTCTATACAAAATGGAGGAGCTCAGACGTCGACCTCCGACTCGTCCTCCGAGTCCGACAGCGTGGCATGCGGTGGCCGCGGCCGTGCCAGCATGGTCTCCAGCGGCACGAAGCCGTCCACGGGCGACCGGTTGGCGTCCTGGATGGCGCACAGGAACGAGTCCGTGCCTGGAGTAATCGGCGACGCCGAAGCGCGCATGTCCCAGAGCGCGATATCGCGCGTGAAGTCTGCCACTGTGCGGTGCCTGGAGAACGAGCGCGGGGTGGACGAGGGCGACGACGCGCGGCTGGCGCGCAGGATGGCGATGGTGTTGCTGTCGTCGATCATGATGGAGTTGGGCAGCGTGTCGTTGGTGGCGTACAGCTCGCTCCAGTCCGAGAAGCGGTGGTCTGAGCCGCGCTCGGGAGATGTTTCGGTGGTCTGCTCGCTCTTGAGCCGCTGGATCCGCCGCCGCCGCACGATGAGCACGAGCGTGATGGCCACGCAGACCATGAGGAACACCAGAGCCCCACACATGACCAGGAACTGCGTCGTAGAGAGCGATCCGATGCGAGACGAAGAGGCACTGCCCACGGCCGTCTCGCTCACAATAGTCGCAGTCGTGAGCACGATAAAGTCGTACCGCGTCGAGCTTTGGCCAGGGACGACCACATGCGCCATGAGCGTGTACTGGGCGGCGCTTGTGAACCTCAACTCGGACGACGTGAAACGCGCCTCACTGCCTTCTGTAAGGCTCAGCGCCCCGCTCTGGTCATTGGTTGAGCTCGTGCTTTCGCTTGAAGAGGAGGAGTCCGATGCGAATGGATTGCAGGCACTGCTGCCGCCGCCTTCGCATGCTCGAACACTCGAGCTCTCGATCGAGACGGAGCCCTCGCCGCTGGTCACATTGAACACGCTGTTGCTGGTCTCTGCGGTCGAGACTGTCCAGACGACCGGAACGCTCTCGTTCACTGCGAACGTGGTCTCGGCCAGCGTGATCTGCAGCGAGAATGGGCATTCCAGGCCCTGGCCTTCCGCCAGCACGCTGGCCGAGTCTTTCGAGACGTTCAACGCCCAGCAGTAGGTCGTGAGGCCGTCTACTGCGTACGCTGAGAGGACGCAGAGGGTCTCTTTCAGTCAACTGTCATCTCAACCATCGTCTGGCGTGGGAAACGTACCGAGAGCGATGGCTTGGATCTGCACAGCAGCAGCTGTCGCCAGGAAGATCAGTGCGCACGCCCAGCGGCTGGCGCGTATCCGAGCCATGACGCGGCAGCTTTCGATTCAGATTGAGCGGAGACGCCGATGGAGTGAGAAGCCAAGTTGGCGCGTGCGCTCGTTCTCACTTCTGACTGCAAAGCGTCGCGCAGTCGAAAATAGAGGAGCGGCTCCGTGGCGGAGACAGCGAGAGGGAGCAGGCAGCCTCTGAAGCGCATTGGGGCGATGGAAAAGCACCGGCGGCTTTTCTTTTCCATACTTTTCTTCTTCTTCTTCTTGCTCTTCCGCCCACATCAGCTTCACTGCCCAAGTGGGAGAGACCTGTGTCAATTGATATACTTTCTAGATGCATAATTCACTACAGTCCGAATCAGAATGTAATACTATTCACATGGAGCCTGTTATAAGTAATAAACATGCAGCATGTGATTGTATGAGCTTGGGCTTCGGTTTTACGAACATTTTCCATAAAGCGTCACCATTGACATGCCAGGAACTGGCCATTATCCATCGAATGGATGGATAATCCTCCTACAGGAATTCTAATTCGCGCCCTGCGATTCTACCACTGACGTCTCCAGCCACACGCCAGTGCTCTCGACGGTAGAGGCCGCGAGATGCGTCTCACGGAATGGAGCGGTACCGGAGGCGTCGGCGCTGGTGCTGGATGCGAGCCAGCTGCAGGCAGCACAGGAACGCCACGCAGCAGAGCCCGATGACTAGCAGGAAAACCGGTCGGAAGCACTGCGAGCCAGTGCACCGCTCCAGGCCGTCGATGGGTGAGACTGTCGCCGCACGGTGGTAGACGTAGGACCCAATCGGACTGTACAGCAACGGGTAGCCGATGCAGTTGGCCACGCTGATGAGCCCGTAGTTCTTGCCGTAGTGGTGCAGACCAAAGGACTCGCGGATGATGACAGGAAAGATACCGAACATCACGCCTTCGGAGACCCCAGCCATGACCACGGGCATCAGCAGATACGCTGGCGGGATCGTGAGGAACACTACTTGGGTCAGCGCCGTGAACACGACCGAGACGGCGCTGAAGTACGCGCGAGGGTATCGATGCAGCACGTGGTCTGAGATTGCGCCTGTTGCGAGTCGTCCAAGCGTGTTGCTCAGTGAGAACAGTGCAACCATGGTTGGTACCTGGTGCATGGGTCCCCCTAGCGCCTCGACAATGAACGATACGTTGGACATGACGAAGAGCCCTGCTCCGATCACGATCATCACGGATGTGAACAGCAGCCAGAAGCGAACGTCCGAGAGCAACGCCAAGCCCGTGACATCGAGTGCTCGGAACGTCGGCGTATCGTTCGGATCTTCCACAGCCACAGCGGCAGTGTTGCCGTCCACGATCTCAGAGCTGGAGCGTCGCAGTCGTTTGCTTCGGAACAGCACGCACCAGGCAAAGCTTGCGATCACCAAAAGGTAGCAACCCGTGAAGAGGAAGTAGCCGGCCACATTCCCATAAAACGCTCGGTTATAGATGAACGCGAAGACAGCGCCGCCGCAGCTGTAGGACGACGTCAGCAGCGCCATGATCTTGCCGCGATTGGCCTCGCCAAAGAGCCCTTCGTTGGGCACGATGGACGAGAAGATGCAAAACGCGCCGAGCTGGCCGATCAACAGCAGGCAGAAGCCAACCGCCAGCGGCGTCACGTGCTCCGGGAAGTAGGTTAAGGCGGCGAACATGAGCAGATGCAGCGAGAAGAGCCCGATGCCGGCCATGCTAATGCTCTTGTAGGGCCCCAATCGGTCGAACACGACGCCTGGGAACCATGAGAGGTACGAGCCCAGCAGCGCCATGGACGACACAGTGGAGATGCCAGCTTGAGACGAGTGCAGTAGCACCTTGAGCTGCGCATTCCAGGCCGAAATGGCGTAGAGAGAGCCCACGCCGATCATCATGGCCACGCCCGCGAGCAGGCTGAGGCCGCGCCGGAGCTTCCCATCGTCATGCGGTTGCGCAGTCTTCATGGATCTGGTCTGAGGCTACGGTTGGTTATTGTATTTTGACCAATGAGAACGCTTTTAACAATTGATTTTAACCAATGATTCTATTGAAAAGCGTATCCATATCTAATCCTCTACGGCAGAACAGCGTAATGGTGGCGAGACGCAAAGCGCAGACTGGCGGCCAGCGCCACGAGGCTCAGCGCCACCACTAGGATGAACACGGGCGCGAAGCAGTGCGCGCCGGAGCACTTCTCCACGCCGTCCACCAGCACGGACTCGCGACTGTAGAAGAACGAGCCGAGCGGGTTGAAGAACAGCGGGAAGCCGATGGCGTTGGCCACGCTCATCATGCCAAAGTTCTTCCCAAAGTGCTGGGCGCCAAAGGTCTCGCGCGTGAGCACGGGGAACGCGGCGAACATCGTGCCGTCCGCGATGCCTGCGAGCGTCACGGGCAGCGCCAGGTAGGCCGCCGGGATAGTCAGGAACATCGTGTGGATGGCGGCCACGAGCACACAGGAGAGACTGATGAAGTAGATGCGAGGACAGCGGGCCAACACGTGGTCCGAGACGATGCCGCCGATGAGTCTTCCGCTGCAGTTGCCCACTGAGAACAGGACGACCATGATGGGCACCTGGTCCATGGGCCCGTCGAGCGACTCGACGATGAACGAGATGTTGGCCATGACGAAGAGCGACGAGCCCACAAGGATGAATACGGTGGTGAAAAGCAGCCAGAAGCGAGAGTCAGCCATCAGCTCTCGGCCCGTGATGTCCACCGAGGCGTGCGGCACGAGCGCCGTGGTCTCATCCAGTTCGCTCGGCATGAACTCTTCCAGCGCCGTCTGCTCGTGCATGGCTGGATCTGTTTCGTTCGCTCTCTTGCGGTAGAGCGTGAGCCACGACAGCAGGAAAACCACGAGCAGCAGCGCAGCCATGAACTTGAAGTAGCCGGCGACATTCTCGTCAAACGAACGGTGATACGCGACTGCGAAGAGCGCTCCGCCGGCGCTGAACGACGCCAGTTGCAGCGCCATGATCTTGCCTCTGTTGGCGTCGCCAAAGAGCCCTTCGTTGGGCCCCAGGGAGGCGAACACGCCAAAGTTGCCAGCCTGACCGATGAGCACGAACGCCAAGCCGACCGCGAGTGCGTGCATGCGCAACGGGATCGTCAAGATGCCGTAGGAGAGCGAGGCGTAGATGGCCGACAGGACTGCGCCGCCCAGCAGCACACTACGATGGGCACCGATGTGGTCGAAGACCCAGCCGGGCGTGACCGAGAAGTAGGCGCCGAAGGAGGCCATGGAGCACACGAGCGAGATCTCGGCCTGCGAGTAGCTCAGCTCCTGCTTGAGCTGCGAATTCCAGGCCGAGACCGCGTGGTTAGAGCCCACGCAGACCATGAGCGCCATGCCCGCAACTACGCTGACGTAGCGCCTGGCCAGCTCCCAGTGCTTGGGCCGCGGCAGCTGCTGCTTGATCATATCCATCGCGACCAATGTTGGACTGTGGGTACCGGACGCAGGTTGGGGAAACGGAGCCATCGGTTTTGACAGGGAGCGATTCTCTGGATGAGTGTATGTTGTGTGGTTTACACTCATCAGCGTCGCATTCAAGACGAACTATGATGGGACTCCGTCATCTCTGGTGAGAACAAGCCGATCGATGTGGTCAATCGAATGCATGTAAGGCGAAGAGTAGCTGCGCTTCCCCATTGTGAAGAACCGAGTTAAAACACGAGTCGGATGGGGGGGGGGG
>JAADVF010000392.1:0-26392 GCA_023334555.1 Elongisporangium undulatum
TGGCCTCCGGGGTGGCAGTGGTAGCCTCAGGGGTAGCGGTGGTGGACGCAGGGGTAGCCTCAGGCGTGGCGGTGGCGGCCTCAGTGGCAGCCGGGGTGGCCGCAGGGGAGCTGCCGCTGGCCGAGGTGTAATCGCCTTCGCCGCCGATGGAGGCGTTGGACGAGTAGTCGCCTTCGTCAGCCAACGGGGTGGCGGTGGTCGAAGCAGGCGTAGCCGTAGTGGCGGCCGGCGTGGTAGAGCTGCTGCCGGTGGTCGACGTGCTGGTGCTCGTGGTGGCGCTGTTGGTGGCCGAGCCCGTAGGGATGGTGACCTGGAGCGTGCCCGTGGTGTCGGCCAGACCGAAGTACTTCTCGTAGTCGGCGCCCGAGTAGCTGACCGTGGTGTCGTACATCATGAAGTAGTACGAGTTGGAGTGCGACGTGGCCCAGGTGACGAAGTCGTCGAGGAACGACTGCGTGGTGGCCTGCGAAGGCGTGTTGCCCGAGTAGGCGGAACCCTCGCGAGGCCAGCCGGTCTCCGTGAGCCACACATCCTGGCCGGAGTACTGCGTCGTGATCTCACTCCACTGGGCCTCGAGCTTCTCGATAGGCGTGGTCGTGCCCTCCGTGAAGAACGGGTAGATGTTGACACCAACGATGTCGCAGGCGGCGGCAAGCGTGGCGGCGTCCGAGGCGCTGGTCCACTCGTTCATGCGCTGCACCGAGCCGACCTTAATGCCGGTGCCCGATGTGCACGTCTTGATGCGCTGGATGTATTCCACGAGCTGGGCAGCCGTGTAGGTGCCGAAGTCACCGTTGACCATGTTCTCGTTGCCGACGAAGATAGCGTCCACAGCCGAAGGGTGGGCCACAGCGCCCGTGCAGGCAGCCGTGATCTCGGTCTCAATAGCCGAGGCGTCGGACATCTGGATGCCTACGGCGACCTTGAGGCCGGCCGTGGCGGCCTGCTCAATGACGTTGATGCCGCTGAACTGCGCGTGGTACGAACGGAACGACGTGAAGTACTCCTTGATCTGCGACAGATCGGTCTGCACGACCGTGTCCGTGACCGAGGCGTGGTGCCAAGGGCTGTAGCAGACGCCCGTGTCAAGCGCGGCTTCGGCGCTGTAGGCGGCCATGGCGGCCAGCATGGCCAGGACTCCCATGTACTTGTGGCACAGCATTGCTTCCGGTGGCGATAGGGAGTTGAGGTTCGAGAGATAGAAGGCAAGTTCCAGAATGAGTGAGCTGCGGCCGGCCGCACCGCAACCTATCCCACAACATATCGAATCAGACCGGCGCACCGGAGACCCAGAATAGAGACAGAGCGGCCACGCTCTGCAGCAGCGTGGCGCAGTGTTGCGTCTCGCCCAAGCGAGCCGGCGTGGAACGGCTGTGCAGCGCGATCACCAGATGGTCGCTTTTCAGCCAATCACAACGCCCGAGTGGGTGGCTCTTGGGAAAAACGCTGTGGCCTGGATCGTGGTTTAATCAACAGCTGGCAAGGCAAATGTGGCGATATGCAAGGGATAGGTTGCCACACATGTTGCAGTTTTTGGGTTGTGTATGGCGCTGACTATATTTGACTGGCGAAATGTATGGGCCAGCAGTGGGGAAAATGCGGTTCAAGTCCGGATGCTGACGCCTTGAAATGATTTTTTATCGTATAGTTGCGTGGGGACAGAGACCGCCACTACAGGAGAAAACGAGCCGCTTCTCCACTGACGCCGGCGCATTTGTCGCATTGAAACATGGATCGGCTGCGACTGCGACAGCTCTGATGAACATGCACGGAGTAATACAGCACGATGGTGAGTATTCGGCTCACGCCATTCAGTGCGTGCCTGCAGCAGAAAGTAGCCACCCTGTCTTAGTTTTCTCACGACCGAATGGAAAGAGCTTGGTCGGACACGTCGCCATGACTCCCTTTTTCACACTCTAAATGATAAGTGTATTGTTCTGCTGAGCGTACGAACGCGTTGCGCTGAGTCATGGCAAGAGCCCCAAAGATCTGCTGTCGTCCACTTGGCACGACAGAGAAATCCAGAGAGCCATGCTGTGTCTGGATGGAGCGCATTCATCCCCCCAATGTATCTTTCTGTCGTATCCAGCGCGTATGCTTCTTTACATACGTGCGTTCTGCTGGTCTGTGTAACAAACGCAGTGTGATCAACCACCGTAGAAGATCGATGAGTGCTGGTCTTTACGCAGGTGACCCTTGTGTGGGCCACACCGGCCAACTGAATTCTCTGCCATGTCGTTACTGGTGCTATCACGACGAGACGTCCATGGACTCCACAGAACAATCTGCGCTCAGGACGTTTCTGCCAGCACGACGACCTTCTGCCAGGTCAATGACCCCAGGCCCGTTGGAACGGGCGGCGCTGGTTCTTTACTGCCTTCATTCGAGCGGCTCGCTCCACGAGCACCATTGATATGCAGCGACATGCCGCCCGTCCGCAAGATATCGGTTTCCTTGGATCTAAAAGGCGGTTAGTCAGCCTATCTGAAATGAATTCATTGGCTTTCCCGTCGGTTCGCGTGCGCGTACAGCAGTGCACGAACACTCTCGAACGAGAAAGCTTGAAGAGCTCTCCACGGTGGAGCGTTCAAGCGGCAGGATGGAGTCCGCACTCTGTTCGTACACACCCAAACGTACACTTCAGCTTGGTATAAGTTTTTCCTTCGTTTCGTACTGCACGCACCCAACACAAACGCATAGGTGTGAATAAGGAAAGCATCACTTTATCCTTTACCCGTCACCGATTTTCGAAGGCTGCCGACCGTCTAAAGCTGCATGGGGCGTGTCAAGCGGTGGGTAGCGGATGAGCTTTTTCCAAGGAAGCGACCACGCCAGGAAGAAAATCAGCAGACTCCATCCCCCGAGCACCTCTCTGGAAGAGCACGACGCTAAAGATCGCGATCTCTGCCGTTCCGCAGGCCTTCCGGGCCACGCATGCGACTGAAAAGGCGCCTTTCGATTTCTTCCCACCGCACGAATGAACCCATATGCGGCCATCCGCCTTCGCATGATTCACTCAAACGTAATATATCGAGTTACGAGGGATTGACGGTACAATAAGCAAAACAGGAGTTTACAACAGCGCAAATCTATGATGATCCTTATCAGCAAGCAGACCACTGAGCCAAGGCTCTGACTGTACAAACAGACCAAAGCTGCTTCGCTTGGACAAAAAGAAAGGTTTACGCTGGTGCTGTTGTTGCTTTGGTCCCTGTTATCACAACGCCGCTAATCGAGCGGAACACAGCGACTGGCTTTGGTCTGACAACGCTGAGCTGATCCTTCAAAGTGGCGACAGGTTTTCCATCTGCAGGGTTCATCTTCGCCGATAGGTCGATCATATTTAGCCATGATATCAATTTTCACATCTTATTTGATACAAGCACAGTTAAATCAGTTCTCGTTCAAAATTTCGGCTTTCCCTTTCATTTCTCAGATTTTTCGGAAAGTAGGTGATAAATATCAGGTTCGCGAGGATTGCATGAGCCCTACTCACTCGATTAAAGTATGCAGCGCGTTTAAATATCAGCTTGGCGCGGATCCCGTTCCCCACCCTTATCGCGCCCCCCTCCCCAGTCAGTCAACCTTTCTTGTATTCTCGATACCAGGCGCTCCATGATCTGGACGCCGATCGCCATGGTGCTCATGGCGGCCTCGAGCCTGGCCACGGGGCTCACGATGGTCACGCTGCGGCGCAACTGGGACCTGCACGTGTCCAGCGTGAGGTGGCTCTTCGTTCTCTTCTTCCTCTACCTCTGGCTCTGGTGCTCCTCGCGCGCCGTGTACCTGGCCTACATCTGGCTGCTGCCGCACTCGGACATCGTGGACGACGACACCAGCAATCCGTACTCGTACGGCGAGCTGGACCAGCTGGGCACGCACGCCGTGCTCCACCTCAAGCAGGCGCGCTCCGGATGGGCGGCCGCCGTCATGTGCTTTGGCGACATCGCGCTCTTTGGCGTGGCGCTCTGGATGTTCCCGCTCACGTACGAGCTGTCCAAGATCGCGACCAAGTCCATGGACCGCGGCGTGGCCAAGGAGAAGCAGCAGATCCAGCTCTACTGCTGGACGGTGCACGCGCTCATCTTCGTCTTCGGCGTGGTCGAGTGCGCCTTGGCCATCCGCTTCGGCGGCTACACGATCTACACGCTCTGGTGCCTCTTCGTGACCTACTTCGTCCAGTTCGTCAGTCTCGGCTACATGGTCGGTCTGCTCTGTATGCTGCGCATCAAGGGTCGGCAGTACGAGACCGTCCACGGCGTGTTCGTGGCCTCGCCCGTGTACCAGCGGCTCAAGCGGATCATGATCGTGTACTCGGCCTGCTCGTTCCAGTACCAGCTCTCATCCGTGATCCTGTACGCCACCAACAGCCAGAACTCGGTGCTCATGGACTGCGTATCCGTCAGCCAGCTCATCTATCACACCACGGGGCTGGCGCTCGCCATCACCACGAGCTGCAGCCAGTCGTGCGTGATTCACATGTGCAGCATGTGCCTGCCGGAAGACGTCGAGGCCCAGTTCCACGCACGGCAATTCCACGGCGGCCACGAGCACCCAGCCAGCACTCCCAGAGACACCTTTGGCGTCACTATTGAGTACAATGAGCCCCCGCGCGTCAATCCAGTGTTTGTGTTCACAGATATCGAGTCCTCCAGTGCGCTTTGGGCGTTCGGCGATGGACGGATCATGCAGCGCGCGACCGAGATCCACGACAATATTCTCCGATCATCGCTGACCAAGCACCGAGGCTACGAGATCACGACCTGCGGTGATGCCTTCCAGCTCGCGTTCCACACGATCCGTGAGGCCGTGGAGTATTGCCTCGACGTGCAGCTCCAGCTGCTGGTGGCGCACTGGCCCAAGGAGCTCCATGGCATGGTGCCTGCTACTCGCAAGCAGCGCTCCGGCCATCGACTCATCTTCGGTGGACTGCGTGTCCGCATGGGGATCCACGACACAGTTGACTCGGATGGCCCTCTCGTCCACAGCATTCACGCAGTGACAGGCAAAATGACGTACACAGGCGCGTCCGAGGTGATCGCCAACGAGATCGGCGACTTGGGTGACGGCGGGCAGATCCTGGTGACCAAGCGAGTGGCCGAGTGGCTGCAAATGTACGAAGACCTGATCTCCATCGAGTGCGTCGTGGAGTCTGTGAGCGAGTACGCGATCCCGCAGCTCAAGGCCAAGCTCGAGATCTTCCAGGTCGTGCCTCTGATTCTGCTCGGCCGCAAGAAGTTCTTCTCCAACACGCTGAGACCGCGGCTCTCGAGCGTATCGTTCGTGGGCAGCGCCCCGTCCACCATTAGCTCCAACAGCCGCCAGCGGCTCTCAAGTTACGACTACCCATCGCAGCAGTCCATGACCATGAGTGTGAACGGCCGCCAGAGGTTCGCGAGCTACGATCTCCCAGTGCAGCACCATCCGAACAACCGGCTGCGCCTGGCCAGCTACGACATCGGCCAGCAAAACCGAGAAAACCACCGACTCATGCGCAACGCCTCGCAGGCATCCATCCTACGACCGGACCCCAGCGCGTTCTACCGCGCCACGAGCATGTAGATAGAGAAGAGACCTCCCATTGTAGTCGTAGAAGACAAGACCATGCATGTAACTATTTAAGAGACTCTCTTTATGCATGTACATGGGTTCCCCAAACTATACATGTTACAGGAAGCATATATAACAGTAAATACATAACATATAACACGCCCATGGATGACTGCCCAGGCCGAAACAGAAAGATCATGGGTATCCGTTGGCAGACCGGCCTTTTTTCTCCACTCGAGGTCCCTGAGGCGTTTAGAGGCGGGAGGGATCCAACCAACTGATCATATCCTCCACGCAGGCTCTTAGCCAGAAGTCAAAGGCGGCGCGTGTTCTATGCAGAACCAAACTCCCTCATCCTGGTCAGACAACCTACACCCGCAGATTCAAGGCGGCGCTTTTTCCGACCAGATCAAGGTTCGACGCGTCTCTGGCCGGCTTGACTGACCCGCGAGCGTCCATCTGGGCTTTGGAGATTCGTCTTCGCTCAGCAGCTCTGGACCAAAGTTTGAAGTGCCACTTCAGCCCAGACCCGGGCTTTTCTTCCCAGTTCAGCCTGCCCCTTTGAATGCACTTGGTCTTTGTATGAGCACCAACCAGTCCGCGAGACCACAAAGCGTGATCTGAAACAAGACCCCCATCTCCGTGCCACCCAATCACTGGACGCGCGAGACTGTGACAAGGCAAATTTGGAGCATGTAAAGTCCAAAACACGGTGATGTTCTGGCATAAATAGCCATAACATGCTCTAAAGTCCGTCTTTCAGTGATGCGCTCTGGTATTATCCTGCGATGTTTTGTAAATCTGGGATCAAGTGGAAGCCGTAAACAGAGTGGACAAATGCTATTCTCGAATCTGGCCTTGTCACAGTTGCTCGGGCCCAGTGATTGGGTCAGAGCCGCCGCCCACTGGCCAACCGCAAGTTGAACATCTCCCTTTCTGTTTGCAACAATGGAAAACGACAACATGTTTTAAACTTCGTGCTTATTTGCGAGGAGACAGTTTCAGATTGAGAGCAAGTGTGCGAGCGAGCGAGCGAGGGAATCAGGAAAAAAGGTTTGTGTGGACGGCAACACCGCACCGTCGGGTGGTTGGTCGCCAGTGCTCCTTTCGATCGTACAGTATTTATTGAACGATGCACCATGTCAAGGCAAATGGACGGACAGGAGGCGTCAATGCGTTGTCCAACTGCGCATTGTCGAGATGAGAAAAAGGAGTCAGAAAAGGCTCCTCACATCCGTGTTTGTCTCTAAAATTTTCATGCATGCACGCAGACACCCATACATACACTCGGGTCGATGTAATCTGGACCCCTCCTGGTGATTCGAATTGATTCCAAGCATAAGATTTGCTGTTGGGACCCGCAAGATTTGGTCCAGAAAGGTCGCGTGTTGGGTGAAGTTACAGTAATGCAGGCGCTCTCTGTACAGGAGGGACTGTCGTGAGCCTCGATATGCATTCACGACAAAGAGCCCGTCAACAGAAATGGGCCATCGACCGACAGGGCGCTAGAGACAGACCATGGTGCGCATCTCTAGCTGCTGAGAACACCAGACGTATATCTTGCTTTTAGTATGTGCTGCTCAGAGTCGACGTTACCATGTGCGCGTCTCCCTTCTGGCGCCACATCCAGCTGCCACTCGCATCGCAACGGTGGGATGGATGGAATAATACCCCCGCCCACGCGCTGGCGGCCCACTTCTTTTTGGCTGGCGTGCGTGCGTCAAAGTGTTTAAAACTTACTGTTTCTTTGGGGCCTTTTCGGAACACCCAATTGCCATAGAAGGCGTCCATTTTGGGATTCGGACGAGTAAACGCAGCAGCAGCAGCAGCTAAGTGACGGTCCGCGTGAGAGCGAGGACGGCCAGGACAAATCAGGAGCGCTCGCCTGGGCTCCAGCTGTCGCGTCAAGGCACGTTTTCTGGACGAGATCTGCGCACACGCCGCCGCTCGACCAGACTCCGGAGACGAACTTGCTCGCAGTGGCCAGGGCTTTGGCTGCATATAAAAGGCGCACGGGCCGGAAACAGGTGGTCACGGCCCAGAGTTTGTTTCAATCCGCTACTCATTTCAGCTCGACGCCAGGCGGACGTGCAAGCGGACGGGTGGGTCGAAGCGGACAGACAACCCAGCGACCGGTAGAGAGTGCTCGTTAGCACAGCAGCCCCCTCCGTCTCATTCCCGCAGCGAGAGATGAGCACGCACACGACCAGCGGTGCGTCCGGCTTCTTCAGCTCCTTCCGGCTCAAGAGCGCCGACAAGAACTGGCGCGGCAAGTACCTGCGCGCGCTCAACATCTGCCCACGCGAGGGCGAGGTGCACCGCAAGCGCGCCGTCACGGATGGCGGCGGAACGCGGCGCGCTCGGCCACACCAGCAGGCGCCGCCCCAGCCGACCGCACAGGCGATTCCCACGCCGTCGGGTGTCGTGTCGGTCTCATCGCGTAGCAGCCGCAGCCACTCGAGTGGCCCCAGCTCCAGTAGTCGACGACCAGCGCCTTCAAGAGACGACGACGTGGGCTCGCGCACACGCCACCTCCAAGCGGCGCTGGCTGCGCGCCACGGCGCCGTGCCGACCGAGCGGAGACACCACGAGCCTCCGTCGGTGCGCCGGCCCATCCACAGCAACAGCAGCAGCAATAGCAACTCCTCCTCGACCACGACGCGCAACTCGTTCGGTGTTGTGCGCAAGCCATCCACGAGCAGCATCCAACGCAACAAGCAGCCGAGTTCCGAGCCGTTGTTCGCGCTGGACGAGCGAGTGTCGGGACCGATCTCGATCCCCACACCGACCCGTAAGTCCAGCGCCATCTCCATCGGCAAAGTGTCCGATCTGGACGGCGGCCTGAACAAGCTGGGCAGCCGCACCAGCTCGCACTATAACCTGGACAATAACCGCAAGCACGGCTCGCAGCTGCTGTCCTGGGAGGAGCCGCTGGCCATGATGGCAGCCGCTGGTGCCGTCTCGGCCGGCCTTCCCATGGACCAGAGTACGACGGCCAAGCTCGGCATCGACAACAGTCTGTACGACATGTACGACAACTACGTGGACGAGTGCGGCGATACGGAGGAGGAGGATGACGACGACGACAAGGACACCGAGGCCGACGATCTGTTCGACGAGGGCGCCATGTTCGAGATGGAGGACTTCGACAACGAGTTCAGCAACAACAATAACAGCAACAACGACAGCAAGGTCCAGCGGAGACGTCGCTCCAGCTCGCTCGTGGGGTCCAACCAGCGGCCCAACCTGCTGCCTCGACCCCACAGCGTGCGGCAGATATCCACCAACAAGGACCTCTTCGGCATGCAGACGCTGCCCGAGTCGTTCGTGCCGCCCCACCAGATGATCGAGCGCGACTGCTTCTCTATCGGCCTGCGGGACCAGCTGAAGCGGCGGCCGTCGGGACGCATCTAGATAAGCGACACACAGCCTTGGTCACCCATTCAGCTGCTGCTGCATGTAGGACAGGCGGCCCATCCGAGTGGAAGCAAGCACATAGAGGCAGAGATTTTGGTAGAGTTACGAAGCAGGCAAGCGATCGGGTAAACGGGGGAGGTCGTTCTCCCCGTCATTTTATTTAACCCAGCAAATAACGTTATTAGTCCCCCCCCCAAACACTCGATAGCTTTGCTCTCTTTATCCTTATGCACATAGAGCCCATAGGCTTGCTCAATGGAGCGTTGACGATACAAAGTGCATAGACACGGGCGAGTGGATCGAGACCAGTGAAGCAAAGAGACAGTCGGATCTATTATGTGGGGTACGGACAGGCATACTCTTGGGTCTCATCCAGAGGGTGATCTTTGTACGCGTACAGAACACCGCAGTTGACCCCATGGCACCTACTAATGCACATCCTGACCGACCTTGCGAAGCATGCAGAATTGGTCGGACAGTTTTTATGAGCGCAAAATGACGTCACTACTAAGTTCGCATTCGGAAACCGCACTTTACACTCCCCCGATTCAGTGACAAATGCACTGGAAAGCATCCGTTGCATTGGGCGGTTTCAGTCCCGGCGGCTCTTGGCCTCTTCCCACGTCAGTCATGCGCTGTTTACCGGCAGCTCCGTCGCGGCCAGCACGCACTCATGATGCTCTGGACGCCGCTGGCTACAATCCTCATCGCTCTGTCATGCGTGAGCACAGCGCTGATCGTGGTCAAGCTCCGGCGCGACTGGGACCTGCAGGTCTCGAGCGTGCGCTGGCTCTTCTTCATGCTCTTCGTGTACACCTGTGCGCTCACAGTCCTGCGGCTGGTCTACTACGTCTGGATCTGGATCGTGCTCACCAGCACCAGCGAAATAGCCAATCTGGAAGTGTCCGGCAACGGGGAGAACCGGCCGCTTGCACGAGAGCAACTGGACCGACTCGGCATCCACGCCATCCTGCATCTGCGTGCCGCGCGCAATGGCTGGATGACCGTTATCGTGTGTATGGGCGACGTGTTCCACCTGGGCGTGTCCAGTTGGTTGTTTCCCTTGACCTACGAGCTGTCCAAGATCGCGACCAACTCGATGGACCGCGGCGTGACCAAGGAGCAGGCTCGCATCCGGACCTACAAGCGTGTGGTCTACGTGGTGCTGGCCCTGGTGTCCGTGCTGTACGCTGTACTGGCGATTCTTGGTGGCGGGTACACGATTTACACGCACAACTGCCTCCTGGCCATCTACGGCGTGCAGATCGTATTGGTGGGCTACATGTTCTACGTGCTGATGGCGCTCAAGTGGCAGGGACTCAAGTACGAGCGCATCCACAGTGCTCAAGTGGCGTCCCCCGTGTACATTCGCCTCAAGCAGATCCTGCTGGTCTATTTCGTCTTCGCGCTGCAGTTCCACGTCGCATCGTTGCTGCTGGAGACGCTGCCGTCTACTAAGCGGCTCATGTTCGAGTGCGTGATCGGCCTGAGTCTCGTGTTCTACAACGCCCGGGGCCTCGCGCTGTCCATCGTCACGGGCTGCAGCCAGGCCTGCTTCCTGGATGTGTGCCGGCCGTGTCTACCGGACGATTTTGAAGCCCAGCTCATGGATCTGCAGCACCAGATGCCGCCGTCCACGAACGAACCACCGAAGCAGAACCCGGTCTTCGTGTACACTGACATCCAGTCATCCAGCGCTCTCTGGGGCATTGGCAATGGACTCATCATGCAACGAGCCATCGACCAGCACGATACAATCCTGCGATCGCTACTGACCAAGTACCACGGCTACGAGATCACGACCTCGGGCGACTCGTTCCAATTGGCCTTCCACTCTATCAGTGACGCTGTGGAGTACTGCCTCGAGGCTCAGATGCAGCTGCTGGTGGCCGAGTGGCCCAAGCAGCTGCATGGTATGGTGCCGGCCACCTGCAGGCTGCAGCGTCGCAAGTTCAGCAAGCGCATGGTCTTCAATGGGCTTCGAGTGCGCATGGGGATTCACGAGGCTTCCGACACGGACGGGTCCCTCGTCTGCCACATCCACACAGTCACGGGCAAGATGACGTACGTGGGAGCAGCCGAGATCATCACGCGCGAAATAGGCGATCTAGGGGCCGGCGGACAGATCGTGGTCTCAGACCGGGTGGCCCAGTGGCTGATCCGGAACGAAGCGCTCCTGGCCCACGAGTTCGCCATCGACCGCTTGTGTACGTACGTGAGCGCGTCTCTTACAGCCAGACCGCTCGAATTGTACGAACTTTATCCGATCGAGCTGAGAGATCGGAAGGCTCTGATCGCGCGGCCTGCGGCCAATCTCTACCGCCCGGCCTCCCAAATGGCCTATCTGCAGCACTCCACAACCGCGGACGACGAGCTGGACTCGGTCAGTTAGGTAGAGCTATTTATTCTGTGCAATAGAAACCCAACAGCAATGAGCTCCAGTGCATTGCCTGGTGTTGACGAACTTACGAATATGACAAACAGCGGATTGATTGTGTACGGACAAATCCGTTTGTCCGGACATCATTTTATTCATTTTGGAGGAATAGTCCAACGTCAAAGTGTTTGGGTCTCGCGCAAAGATTCTGTGTGTATCTTTCAACGGGCCCCGCGCGGTCTTTTTTGTACGGTACATTCCTCCAAGTGTCCGTTAATTGAGCTGCCATTCTTTATTGGAAGGTTTCACCACACCGCGCCCCTTGCTTCCTTATGCCATGCCGTTCATCTCGTCTTCTCCACCATGCTGATCTGGACGCCGCTGGCCGCTGTGTTCATCGCGCTCTCCGGTCTCGGCACGGGGCTGGTCGTGCTCAAGCTCCGGCGCGACTGGGACTTGCGAGTCTCGAGCGTGCGCTGGCTGTTCTTCATGCTCTTCGTGTACATGTGCGCTCTCTCGCTGCTGCGTCTGATCTACTACCTCTGGATTTGGGTGGCACTGGCCCCCACAAGCGACGCGCTCGATCTCCAGGTGGCCGACGACGTAAGCAACCGTCCGCTCTCCAGAGCGCAGCTGGATCGATTGGGCATCCACGCGATTCTGCACCTGCGCATCGCGCGCAACGGCTGGATGGCGGCCGTGGTCGCTCTGGGCGATCTGGCCGTTCTTGCAGTGACGTTGTGGCTGTATCCGCTAGCGTACGAGCTGTCGCAGATCGCCACCAACGCCATGGATCGTGGCGTGGCCAGGGAACAGGCCCGAATTCGAGCCTACAAGATCGCAGTCCACATCGTGTTGGCCATTGTGGGCGTGTTGTTCATGGTGCTGATCATAAAGTTCGATGGCTACACCAAGCACGTGCACGACTGTCTGCTGGCTATCTACGGCGTCCAGATCGCGTTGGTGGGCTACATGGGCTTCGTCCTGCTGTCGCTCAAGCTCCAGGGCCACAAGTACGAGCGTGCGCGCAGTGTGGAGGTTGCCTCGCCAGTGTACGTGCGTCTCAAGCAAATCATGATGGTCTATCTGGTGTTCTCGCTGCAGTTCCTGGTGGCCTCGCTGCTGCTCTATACGCTGCCGGATGACCAGCGGCGCACGCTCGAGTACATCTTTGGGGCCAGCTTCGTCTTCAGCAGCGCCACGGGGCTGGCTCTGTCAATCGTGACCGGCTGCAGCCAGTCGTGTGTGCTGCGCCTCTGCCGACCGTGTTTGCCGGCCGATTTCGAAGCCCAGCTCATGGCCTTGAACCCGCAAGCCATGCCTCCGTCCACGGACCAGCCGCCGCAGCAGCATCCAGTATTCGTGTACACGGACATCGAATCCTCTAGCGCGCTCTGGGCCATCGATGACGGCCGCATCATGCAGCGAGCCATCGACCAGCACGATCTGATCCTCCGGTCACTGCTCGCCAAGCACCACGGCTACGAGATCACGACCTCAGGCGATTCCTTCCAGTTGGCCTTCCATTCGATCCGTGAAGCCGTGGCGTACAGCCTCGAAGTCCAATTGCAGCTGTTGGTCGCCAATTGGCCCAAGGAGCTGCATGGCATGGTGCCGGCCACCTGCAGGCAGCACAGACACAAGTACAGCACCCGGCTGGTCTTCAATGGGCTTCGCGTGCGCATGGGCATCCACGACGCGAACGATCTGGACGGCCCGCTGGTCTGCGACGTCCACGCCGTGACGGGCAAGATGACGTACGTGGGCGCGTCGGAAGTCCTCACGCGTGAGATTGGCGACATGGGCGCTGGCGGCCAGATCCTGACAACGGCTCGTGTGGCGCAGTGGCTCATCCGGAACGAGGCGCTCATGGCCCAGGAGTATGCGATCGACCGGCTATGCTTGTACCAGAGCTCCACGCTCGCGACGCGCCTGGAGCTGTTCGAGCTGTTCCCGATCCAGCTGAGAACGCGCAAGGCGCTGATCGTGCGGCCGGCGGGCAATCTGTATCGCCCAGCCTCGCAGCTCATGAGTCTCCAGCTCTCCGTGACGGACCAGGAGCCCTCGCGCTCGAGCTCCACCAACAGCGTCCTGGTGTAAATTATAAGTGATAAGTGGAGTGCGGTGCTTCACTTATCTGTCCAATCACGGCGCGATTCTTTACAAATTCAATAGACACAGGACCCTCAAAGGACGTCAGTGCTGACGTAACGGACACAATGACGTTCTGAGCTCCAAGAGAAGCCAACGCGCTTTTGGAGAATTTTTGAACGCGATTACGCAAAGAATTGTTGACGCGCATGCATAAAAATCTTCATTTTTAACCAATCAGAATAATAAGAAGAATGGACTCAAAACAAGGCTTGAAGCATTCACTTTGGGAAAATAGAATCCAGCGAGTGAATACTTCGCCAACGCCACTGAAGAACTCGTGCTCGCTATAAAATACCGTAATATACTGAAGTCTATGCATATATTACCTGTAAAGCACGTAATTTTGCCGCTTAGATTATGTTTTTTTCGGCCGGGCCAAGGTTTACCATTCAGCGATCAGGGTTTCGTGGCGTCGCCTGCCGCCATGAGGAGGTCGTCCCCAGTGCGGAATGCTCTGGACGCCGCTGGCCGCCGTGTGCATCGCGCTGTCCTGCGCCAGCACGGGGCTCGTCGTGCTCAAGCTGCGCAGGGACTGGGACCTGCAGATCTCCAGCGTGCGCTGGCTCTTCTGCATGCTGTTCGTCCACGCCTGCGTCTTCTCGGCGCTGCGGCTGGTCTACTACGTCTGGGTCTGGGTCGCGCTCGCCTCCACCAGCGACGTGGCCGGCCTCCAAGTGCCGACCGAGGACGCGCCGTACTACTCCAAGGCGCAGCTGGACCGCCTGGGCATCCACGCCATCCTGCACCTGCGCGTCGCGCATAACGGCTGGATGGCCTCTGTCGTGAGTCTGGGTGACGTGTTCCACCTGGGGGTCACTGCTTGGCTCTTCCCGCTCACCTACGAGCTGTCCAAGATCGCGACCAACTCGATGGACCGCGGCGTGGCCAAGGAGCAGGCCAGGATACGCACGTACAAGGTCGCTGTGCACGCTACGCTGGCGTTGGTTACCGTTGTCTTCTTCGTGCTCGTGCTCGTGTTCCAGGGCTACTCCAAGTACACGCACGACTGCCTGCTGGTCATCTACGGCGTGCAGATCCTGCTGCTGGGCTACATGACCTTCGTGCTACTGGCGCTCCGGCTGCACGGACTCAAGTACGAGCGCATCCACAGCGCCGAGATCGCGTCCCCGGTCTACCGAAGGCTCAAGAGCATTCTGTTTGTGTATCTGGTCTTCGCGCTGCAGTTTCTGGTGGCCTCCGTGCTGTTCTACACACTGCCAGAGGCCAAACGCAATGGGATCGAGTACTTTATCGGCTTCAGTCTGGTGTTCTACAACGCCACGGGCCTGGGGCTGGCCATCGTCACGGGCTGCAGCCAGTCGTGCGTCGTCAACACGCTTCGGCCGTGTCTGCCGGACGATTTCGAGGCCCAGCTCATGGCTCTGAACCCTGAAGCCATGTCTCCATCGACAGACGAGCCGCCGCAACAGCATCCCGTCTTCGTGTACACGGACATCGAGTCCTCCAGTGCGCTCTGGGCCATTGGCGACGGGCTCGTCATGCAGCGAGCCACGGATCTGCACGACCTGATCCTCCGGTCACTGCTCACCAAGCACCACGGCTACGAGATCACGACCTCGGGCGACTCCTTCCAGCTGGCCTTCCACTCGATCCGCCAGGCTGTAGAGTACTGTCTGGACGTGCAGCTCCAGTTGCTGGTGGCTGACTGGCCCAAGGAGCTCCACGGCATGATCCCTGCCACCAATCGCCAGTACCGGCGCAAATACAGCTCTCGGCTGATTTTCAATGGGCTGCGCGTGCGCATGGGCATCCACGACGCGGCCGACATCGAGGGCCCGCTGGTCTGCGACGTCCACGCTGTGACGGGCAAGATGACGTACGTGGGCACGTCGGAGATCCTGACCCGCGAGATCGGCGATCTGGGCGCCGGCGGCCAGATTCTGATCACCGACCGCGTGGCGCAGTGGCTCATCCGCAACGAGGCGCTCATGGCGCACGAGTACTCGATCGACCACTTGTGCACGTACGTGAGCGGCGCGCTCACCGCGAGACTGGAGCTGTACGAGCTCTACCCGATCGAGCTGAAAGACCGCAAGGCGCTGGTCGAGAGGCCGCGAGGGAACCTGTACCGCGCGGCGTCGCAGATGATCTACCGACAGCAGTCGTCCACGGACGAAGAGCCGTGGCCGTCCATGTCTGGACGCAGCAGCGACGCGACGACCTGAGGAAGTGCGTAGTTAAGTTATGGAATATAGAAACACACATCGCATGGAAGGATCCGCATGTGAGGAGCCCCCACTGACGACTGCGCTGGCCCTTCAAGGCGCGTGGTGATGACAGAGAGTCTTCGAAAGAAATGCATGCGCTCTCCCGCTGGCGCAACGACGCGAAAGCGTTTGCTTCAAGGGCCTGCTTGACGCGACGGCTCCTGTGCGTTTAGCAGCGAAACCGCCTGCCCGCCCGCTGCGCCACGACGCCACGGAGGAGACCGGTAGCGCGGGTGGCGCCTATTGATGCGTCACTTCATGGCATTGTCACGAGAGGAGCCCCACGTCCCTCCCGGGCCTGAGTCCTGCATGCGAGTAATGGCTTGTTAGTGGAGATCGAAGCCGCCGTCCGCAAGGCCCTGGGTGCGTACAGTCGGATCGAACGATCCGCAGTGGTGCCGAGAGAGCGTGATAGAGCGCGACCAGTGAGGCGTGAGTGTGTGGGTGAGTAGCACGGTGCAAATGGGACGAGTGTCTGCAGCCGCGCTCCCACTGTCCGTACACATTCAGTCAAAGCTCTGTCCGTACATCGTATACGCATATGTGGTGGAGCATTCCGCTGTGCTGGTGCGATGGCCGGCTCTGAGACGTGCGTTTTATGTCGGCCATGTATTTCATCGCCAGCTGGACGATGTGCTCTTGGTTATCAGCTCGGTCGTTAACTGCGGAGCACCGAATTATAGGCGCTCTGCTCATAAATATCAGTCGAATTCTTGAAGCAAGATGGGATTTGTACGGACTTCAAATCCCCCTGTATCTCGGCAAACTGCGTACGAATATGAATCGCAGCGTTATGCACTGTGAATAGTGTACTGAATAGTGTACGCGTACAGGTTGAAGCCGTAAAGGCGTGCAGACGTCCAGCTTCATGTAGGTGGCAGCAACAAGCTTCATACTTGCTATATACAGCGTATGGCTTTTCTGCGTTCCAATTTGTACGGATAGATTCACCCGTTCGGCCACTTTGTGTACGTGGAAGGTGACCAACAAATTCCGATGAGCTTGAAGACTGACTTTTATACAGTTCGTATAAAGAACACTCCGTGTGAAGGGACATTTGCATTGATTCACAATGTTATTATTATATGACGCTATCAAGTGGTTATAAAGCTCTTCACAATTGAGAACGGCATCCGCATGAGGTTTAACAGGTTCTTCCATTCTGTCGATGCTTCGTTTGAACCTCTTTAACTCTCAGCACGTGTCGTTGCCTCGTGGATCGATTCATTCTTCCACAGGAGTCGCTTTAAGTGGCCGTGTCGAGCACAATGTAAACAATCGCATTACGTATGGCCGCGTCAGCAACATTCGCCTCAGAGGGAGCAGCTTCTGTGGATTGAGCTGTTGTGACGGCCCGCGAGTAATCTCGGGTAAGACTTACCATGGAATGGAAACCGCAGAAGGATCGCAAAAAGAACACAAACAAACGCAATAAATATCGAAGCCCAGCAATCACCTATGCGTATATGTAGACTTTCTCTTTGCAGAACCCAGCTTGTTCGTGTGCAGGCATTAGATTCAAGTGCAAACAGTGGTCCTACGTGGACGTTCACGGGTCCAGTCATCGAGTTCTCAGATGATTGCACAACAACTGCCCAAGTTCACCATGCGCCCCAAATCCAAACGCAGTTGCCGCCTGAAGTTTGCGGCTGCTGTACCCATGATCGCTCGTCGAATAGGCGTCCGGACCGGTACAGAACTGGCTTCGCACGCGCCGTCCCGTCCCTAACCCCGATGTTACATGACCTGAGCCCTACACGCTGCACATAGGCGCGTCAACTCAGGTCAGTCGAAGTGACAAGCGAAGCGGATCTGGGGGTCAGACGAGGCGGATGAGGCGAACGTCCGGCCTACGTGGGAGGATTGATCTCAGAGGGCAGAGTGGCACCCGCGCTATTTAGTAACCATACAATTCCACATCGATTTGAGGCGCCCGAGCGAGCACGATCTGATCACTGCGCGATTCGATCGATCGGGCACAGGTCGGCGCGTTCCGGCCTACAATTTTTCGAACGCATTCCGCGTATGACCGACTGCACAACGTCATGCAACCATCCGAGCAGCAGCAGTTTAACGACTCCACCTTCGCCTCTCGGCAGCGCGATGCTGAACCTACGAGCCCAGTCGGGATCTCTGTGATCTCCGCCACTACACCGCGATCCGTCCGGAAGCGGACGCACCATCCGTCCTCGTCCTCCGAGGGGAGCGGAGGGGACGATGAAGAGGAAGACGACGAAGCGGATGCCAAGGACGGAGATGACTCTGAGACCATTACCAGAGCGCCGGCTTCGGGTGCATTCCGAGGGAAATGCTTGTATCAGTCTCGGAAGTGCGAGAATGAGCGTGCGCTCAAGCGCAACGGCAAGGCGCACAACCTGTGCGAGGAGCACCGATCCAAGCAGAACCAGCACCAGCGCAAGTTCGACGCCAAGAAGTTCACGCGCAAACGCCGCAAGAGCACCGCCAACCAGGCGGACGAAACGGACGAGAACGACCACCAGTATCGCAGCGAGGTCGTGTACTATGACCACGACCGGCAGCCGTACACTTACCAGCGAAGAAGCAGCGCCGGCGCCATCCCGGGGCTCTACGAGGTCACCAACATGGCTGCGCCCGGGCCCGCGATGTTGCACGGACCCGCAGCCACGAGCAGCTACACTGGCTGGCCAGTCAAGCCGGAGCCGACTCGACGACACAGCTACATGGATCCATCCACGCGCAGAGCGTACCTAGAGCCTCGCCAGACCCATGGGCTGGAGTCGGACTATTACCATCCGCCAGCGAATCCGCATAGACCCAGTCTTGGGTACCCCCAGCCGCCACAGCCACCCATGCTGCGGCCGACCTCACACCAAGGCCAGGCCTTGTTCCCCATCCGGCCTACATCCGAGGCCGCCTACTCTGGGCACCTCGCTACGACCGAAGTAGCCTCACGGTACGCGCCCCTTGACCATCATATCGTCCGGTCCTCATCCGACTACACGCCCCCGGGTCGGGCATTGCCCACATACTCCCAGTCGGAGCTGCGTGTGGCCAGCAGTCTCGTGCCCCAGCGCCAGTACTCGCCCGAGGGCTCCGGCCTGGTGCACCTCCGCAGCCATGCTGATCTACAGGACGACCCGCAGCAGATGCTGCGAGCCATGCACCACAACCGCCGGCCCCTGGACATCCGCGTGAGTCGAGAGTCGCCTGTTGCCACCAGCCACGGCCACGACCTGTCGTTCTCACCGCTGGGCGGCCGCAAACTCCCGTCGCTTCACGTGACCACAGGGCCTCCGACCTCAGTCTACGCACCGCCGCTTGCAGCCTCGTCCCCAATTGTGGCCATCACTATGCGACCAGCTGTGTCCAGGTCCTCGAGCCCGCCAGTGAGGCTCACCGGCGGCCCGATCCTCCCATCGCTGGCCCCGATCCACCCGAGATCAACGTCGACGTGACTTTATGAGAAACGCACAATGATTACGGATTTTTAAGGCACTTTCCAAGAAGCCACAATTGAAGTAAACACGGAGAACAAACGTACTTGCGCTTCCAGTTGGCACATCAATCGAACTGGATACTGCTCCAGTGATCTGTACGTATGTGGTCTCGGCTTCCAGAGACACCTCCAGCAAATCATCAACGCTGAAAACTGTACGCTGGCATAAACGAGTGCCCATGCACCCACCGGTTGGTCATGCGCGTGCAAATGATGGTGGGTTTGCCCCTCATACTACAGTTTCCTCACCGGAATCTCCGGATTCGCGTCTGTTGCGACTTGCGAGTGACTCGTCGTGTGTCAAACGTTCGAATCTGAAAGGAGATTCTGCTGGATACGTTTTAGGCTAATTCTTTCTTTATTTTGAGCTTTTAGTGCCAAAAGGGGGTGCTGTTTAATCGAAGCACCCATAAAACGGGAGGATGGGGCGAGAAGGGACGGAGAATGTCCACGATGCAGGGGCGGCTTTGGGCCTTTGAGGCGGTTGGACACATCGGGTCCCCGCCGATCCCTTGGGATCTGATGCGTTTCGTATCGGTCGCTCCCATTTGAGAAAACGCGACAGAGCGCAACAGCACTACAGCATGACGGGCAAGAAGCGATCCCTCGTGCTCAGCGGCGCAGTGCTGGCCGGCGTCGCCATGGGCGCCTGCACGCCAGAGCAGGAGATCCAAGCTGCCGCTTTGCAACACAGCATGCAGGCGTTTTTCAGTCAAGCGGCGGAAGGGATCCCGGCGCCCTGCGTCGCGGATCAGCCCGATCTCGACCTGGTCACACTGCTGTGCCGCAGCGAGTGCGCATCCTGGTTCGAAGCCGCCAAGGACGTTCCGTCCTGTGGGAACAGTGAGCTCGAGCTCTTCCAGCACACCATTCCCACTAACTTAACCAAGTGCGAGCCTTCGACGCCGTCGGCCACGCCATCCATGGTGACCCTGACTCCGACCCCTGCGCCCGAGACCGAGTCGCCTGCATCCGCCACCAAGCTGCGATTGCGCAGTCTCATGGACGCCATGATGGTCGTGTCGCTGAACAACGCAGTGTAACAAGTGTATGAGTATTATTTGCTGTTATTAGATAAAATGTACACGAGATTAGCAAAACGCAATGCAAGCCTATACTCCGTTTGTATCTGTGTCACTGCTTTCGCATTTGAAATCCAAATCGGCCTGGACGATGGCTTATTTGCTCCCTCTGAAGTACGCTTCCGTAGAACACAGGAATACTCAAACGTGTCAAACAGTGAGCAACAACCAAAGCAAATTTATTGTACCAATGGAAAGTGTTCGGACAAAGCAGTGTATTGCACGAATGGAGATTGTACGGACAATAGAAGTTCACATCGTTGTCGAATGCATGGGGGGAATGAAAAGGGACGCTTCGTTCTAAGCCTGCTTGCTCTTGCCGGCGACGGCGGCCGTGGCCTGGATGACGTCCCGGTCGTCTTCCGTGTGCGACTCCTGCTGGATGTCTTCCTGTACACCCTTCTTCAAGAGGTTGTAGCCCATGACCAGGAACAGCACGTACCAGTACACATGCAACAGCTGCAGCATGCACAGCATGGCGTATGTCGGGTAAGCCAGCGAGTTGGTCACGTGCGGGTTCACCGTGGGCGCCACAACGACCGAATCGTAGATCAGGTGGAATGGCAGCACGTAGAGACGCGTGTAGCCCCACGACACCAGCAGCACAATGTACATGACCACGACCAGAGACGTGCTGCTCGTGTCCACGATCGATTTAATCGCGTCTACAAAGGTCAAATCAACTCGCATGAGAGCACATTCAGAGCAACAAAGGCCAATAGCAAGTACGTACATCCAGTCACATCGCCGATATCGTGCGTGATGGCCACTAGCGCGCCGCCGGCGTGGTAGTTGGACAGATAAGCCCACGCAATGAGCATGATGGTGGCCAGGTGATGCAGCAGCATCTCGATGAAGTCGTTGCGGATGGGCGAGAGCAGGATCATGTAGATCAGACTGTGGATGTGGTAGCCAAACTGCACGTAGTAGTACCACTTGAGCGCGGCCGACGGCGGCTTCTCGATTGCATTGAACGCGTTGACCATCTTGCCCGAGCCGCCGAGCACTGGTGGGAACCAGGGCTCGTCCAGCATGACGTAGAAGCCCACGGCCGTGATCACCGTGAAGTAGCTACATCGCAAGGGAGTGGGATCATGAGCGTTCGTCCATACCGCCAGCCAGTCGCCACGCGTACAATTAAATCGCATAAAAGTGAGGCAAAAAGTGTACGCACAGAAACTTGAACAGTACGGTGGCGAACCGCTCCACGCGGCCTTCCTGGATGCGCTTGGACGGGGACAGGATGCAGCGGCCCAGCGGCTTGAACGCGCTCGTGGCCACGTACCGGGCCACCACGATGAGCAGCGCGAAGCCGACAGCGTACACGAGGTCAGCCACCTGAGGCATGCGCGGGTCGGTCTCGAACTCCGGGATGGCAGCGCGCATGAGCGCCACGCCGTACATCTCGGCCGCCAGGATAGGCACGAGCGCAATCGTGAGCGTCACGAGCACGATCTCCTTGACGTTGAGCTGCACCTTCATCTCGGTCGTGGCCATGGCGTCCTGTCCTGCGTTGGACGGCCGTGTTTTGAATGAGGAAAAGTGGGTGTGGGCTGCTCGAAAAACCCCACGTGGTAAAGCAATGAGGTGAAAGTGGCACGCCGGGCCCACATGAATGGACTGGGTCCAAATCTGGGCCCACATAATCAGCATTTCAGCCAATCAGAGAGCGTCCATGCACGCAACTCATCATAATGCGTCCTTGGGTGCCAAACTCAGGGGCCATTTCCAATACTAGCCCGTCATGCTGGGAGGGCTCAAGTACGTCAAGGAGCTCACGGCCAAGCTCGATCTCTCGGCCTCTGCGTCTACTGCGGCCGAGGCGGACGCGCGACCGCAAGTCGCAGGGACTGCGGAAGTCCCCAAGACGCCCGGCGACGCGTTCCTGGCGGCGCAGCACGCGCTGGCTGGTCGCGTGACTCAGCGCCATGAGCAGTTGCTGGCCAGCGGCGAGACGCTGGCAACGGCGCTGGCCACGGCGCGCAAGCAGCTGCTGGACCAGGTCGAGGGCGAGCAGTACCTGGTGCGCAATTTCGCCACGGTCACGGGCCAAGTGCGCTCCCAACTGGCTCGCATGAGGTACAGAGAGAGAGAAGCGCATGGTGCGGCATGGACCTTGACTGACTGACTGACTAACTGATGCGTGGACTCAGATCGGTAGTCGAGCGGATCGCCAGCGAGATCGAAGACGTGGAGGACTGTCTAATGTACGTGCATGTGTGAGCTCTGACTGAGGCGCTATGGACGCTGAGCCTTCATGATGGCTGCAGGAAGCAGACGGAGGAGTTCATGGCGGCCCAGAACGCGGCCTTTGCCTCCAGCCAGCAGCACGAGCTCGAGCGCTTTGAGGATCGCATTCTGGAGGAAAAGGAGGAACGCACGCGGATCCTGCTGGAGGAACGGCGCCAGGTGCTGGCCCAGGCCTTCCAGAACGACCTCAAGGCCTATCAGACGCTCATGACGGCGCAATCAGGTGGGCAGAAGGCTCTGCTGTCCGATTGCGGTTGTTTGGACTGACGCTCGGCTGATAGGCAACGAGATCTCTTCGTCTGCGGACGCGAACGAGACGCTCGAGTCCATTGACCTCATGGTCACGGCCGACAAGACCCAGCTGGACGCGTTCTACGACTCGGGCTCGGAATCGGACGCCGAGGAGGAAGAGCGCAAGACACAGGAGCAGGAGGACCTGGCTACGGCTGCTGAAGCGCTACAGGCTGTGGCTCCGGAGGACCATGCTGGCGCAGTCGTCGTCGAAGCCTCTGAAGCGCCAGAGCCCTTGGAGACTGAGATGCAAACGGAAGAGGAGCCTCCAGAGACCGCTGCAGAGCTGAGCGAGGCTGGAGACTCACCGTCGCCTGGCAGCTGAGGCGTCAAAGCTCCCCATTAGCATGTCATGTGGTCAGTCGAAGCAGTCTGGTTGCCCCCTCACGAAGGGTATTTATACGAGATGGGCGACGTAAATAAAGCCATTCAGAGTTCTGGACAGCTCGTTCGCATCCGTTACCGATCAGTCAGCGAAACCCACAGCCATCGCCACCAGTCAGAACCCAAAGAGCCTTCAGAAACCCAAGATCAATGGAGTCCAAGGACCACGGCAGCTCCCCCGTGTCTGAGTCTGACCTGACCAAGTGCAGCAAGAGCCTCAAGGCCACCAAAGGCCGCGAGCACTCGGACTCGCTCGAGTACGACCCGCGCATCGCAAGCAAATTAGGTGCGTGTGGCAAGGCCCATGCAGTATGCGCCTCGTGCTCTTCCCTCACGTTCTCCCATTAGCTTCGCTGTACGAGAAATTCGATGGGGATCTGCACGAGATTTTCAAGGTTGGTGTCCCGAGACTGATACCCAGAGCGGTGTGTTGTACTGATGCTTGGGTCTGCAGGAACTGGACGAGAACCCTCGCAAGGCTCTCAAGTACCCACCGACCTCGGCTGAGGAGTTTGGGAAGAAGTACGCGCAGGGCTTCTACACGTACGCAGAAGCCAAGTGAAGAGCCATAATTAACCATACCAAAAGCCGTTTCGAAAGAGTCCACTGTGTCGAGTTGATGCTTGATGTCGCTGCCAACGCGTTTCTATTGCCATGTGAGCCGATGAAATCGAGACAACCAAGCCATGAACTATCTCGTGTGCGTATTTAAAGAGCTTAAGACTCAACAACGTTCAAGCTCAGATGCAGACTCACGCGACCGGATTCGTCGCCTACCGTTTCCCCCGCAGGCTTCTCTGGAGCGGACTGGGCTGGAATCACCACTGGCTCAGTACCAATCAACGTCTCGACCACAGTCTTGTCCTTCTGGTCTGCCGTCGTTTGAAGATCTGATGGTTCAGCACTTGGCGAGGACACAGGTTGGCCTTCCTGGGCGGCTTCAAGTTGAGCTATGCTTTTCGCTTGTTCTGCTGCAAGAACCATGCGCTTGGCCAGCGCCTTGAGCTCGTTCACTGCCAGCACGTACTTCTCGTTCGCCTCGACTGCATATGTCTTCAACGGCGCCTGCATCGCCTCCCATGTGCGCATAGGCTGGCCGGCCATACGCTTGTACCCATGAATCACGGTCTCTTCACTCCAGTTTCGGATCAACTCGCCCTGGGAATTCTTTGCGTAGCCCAGTCGTGCTTCAGGTCGGAATGACGACGCAACTGTCTTGCGGAAAATGTCCGTGAACTCAGGAATGGTCATTGCAGCAAGAGGGCGTGGGGTTCGTCGTGGGGACGTCACTGCTGGTACTGGGGCTTCCTGACTTGCTGTAGGCTCAGGTTGGACACTCTTGGGCACTAAGGGAGTCGTTGATGCGACCGCAATGTTTTCTTCGGCAGGAATATCCACAGCTTTGCCGTCTGTAACAGCAGTACTAGCGTCAGCCACACCTTCAGTAACTGCTACTGTCGCGTTTTCGGTCGCTTTGTCAGCAGTCTCCTGGGGTGGCGATGCTGCTACAATTGCAACACTAGCCTCTGCCGCAGCATCAGGTGAAGGGTTCTCCACTGCAATTCTGGTCGACATCGGTGGCTCTTTCTTCTTCACCGGGGCCACACGGCGACGTTTGCACTTGACTCTCTTCCATATCGCCTTAAGCACTATCCACAGCGTCCGCTGCAATATGGGCAGTAGAATCTGCAGCCAAATGGTGGAAAGAAAAATGCCTGCGATAGTGATCACAAGAAACAGGAACATCGTCATCACATTGGCGTGCACAACCTTGACCACAAAGCCATATTGACCCATAATGTCCACGTTCGAGGCCTTGGCTAGCAGCTCGTTGTATAGTTGCGTCGCACTAGCGGCCGTGCCATTCACATTCGCATTCGAGCTGATGCCGAGCACCTTGACTACCCATACCAGGTTCACTGTGGTCGATTTCATGAGAGCCGTGTTCCCATACATCCACATGGAGAAGCCCAAGTGCAGCACAAGTGTCCAGGGCAACAGTTTCAGGGCCACTTCGCCCATTTCCTCATCGTATGCTGTCTTGACACTGAACAAGTGGATGATGGACAGTTTGTCGAACCAGAAGGTTCCGGCTGAAGTCAATGCAGCGATAAACAGCAGCACTGGAGACCCACCACTGAACGCCATTGTCACGAACAATGAGTTGAGAATGAGTGGATAACGCACTGAAATGTCAAACGGCGGGCCAGCGTACAGGCGGTTCATCTGCTCCTGCGTGCGAATACTGCGTCGCTTGATCACACGCAGCAACGGGGAGATTATAAATATTTGCAGGAATAGTACAGCTTGAGGCACAAAGGCGTTAATAAGCATGGTCATCGTGATGCCCATGCCCACGGTCGGGTACCAGTCTCGCTCAAAGTCTGGGTATTTTCCCTTGAATAAATCCTTCGCCAGGGGCACAGCCGATAGTCCCAGGGAAGCGTTTACCACCAGAACAATAATAGCGGTATTCAAAAATTGGGCACTGAACATCTTGATCGCGATGGCTGAAGCCTTGGAAGACTCGCTGGAATGGCGCTCGAAATCTGCGAAGGCGCGTAAAATGGTCTTGAGCAAAAGATTCACGATCACGACCACACTGGCGGCGACGATAATGAATGCGTTCTTGGTCAAATAGTCCGTGATGAACTGCCGGCATGGCATGTAGTTTTGCCAGAGTTTCTGAGGACCATTGAATAAGCCATACTCACTTATACTATCAGTTAGTACAGTGGAGCAGTAGCAGTACAATACATGGCTGGCCAGATATGTCTCGCAAACATCGCCTTCATCGACCAACTCTTGCACAAAGCAAGGCAACGTGCTGCATGTGGTGCTATTTGTCTCAGAAACACACGGATCTTCGCATCGCACAGGTGTCGTCAAACCGCTCAGTACTGACGGGACCGTCACGTTGATCGGATTCATGATTCCGTTCGAGTAGGCAATATGATACTCTGCGGCACCGCTTGATGTTGTCGGGCAAGTAGCGTTGGTCTCCCATACCAGTGTCCAATTGTAATCGGTATCACCGAAATCGGTCTGTCCGTAAAACACCTCAGGCAGTGTCCACTCACAGAGCCCTGACGGAGGCATCTTTGCCTTGAAGGTTTGTTGTGCCGATTGAGCGCCAGAGATAATTGCACACGAGAACAACAGCAGAAGGAACGTGATGAAA
>JAADVF010000393.1:0-26351 GCA_023334555.1 Elongisporangium undulatum
AAGACACCGTGCGCTCCAAGCTTAGCCAAGTCGCTTGGCATCATCGCGTCTTCCGAGGATTTCGGCCCAGCATCAACGAGAGCCACGCGCTCGCACTCACCGGAATGGCCAAATCGACAACCAGGCGCCAACCTCGACAACCCGTCACGATCGCCATGCTGCACGCCATGTTCGGTCGACTCAACACCGCACGCGCCCAAGACCGCGTCATTTTTGGGGCTGCGGTCCTGGGCTTCTTCTTTCTCATGAAAAGCGCCGAGTACCTCGAGGCCGATAGGCGACACCACCGGTATTGTCTACAAGTCGCAGACGTCACCATCAAGGACGCGAACAACACGCCCACATTCAACTACACGAACACCCGCACGGTAAGTATCCGCTTTCAGGCCAGCAAAACGGACCAAGAGGGGCGCGGCGAAGTCCGTCTCCTGGCCAAAGCAGAGAAGCCCCCTGTGTGCCCAGTCTTTGCCGCGCTGATGCTCCTCCGCCACGCACAAGACGACTTGCAACTCGACCAGCACGAGCCGCTGTGCAGCGTTACCAAGAGTGCGTTACTCAACACACGCACCATGAATCAAGCACTCCGAGCCGCCGCACACCAAGTCGGCCTAAACCCTGCACACGTGTCCACACACTCGCTGCGAATCGGCGGCGCAACGGCACTGTTCAGCGCCGGGGTCACGGAGAAGATGATCAAGATGCAAGGGCGATGGCGTTCCAACGCATACGAGAAATACACGCACTATCCATCCGAGACCGCTCGAACGCTCACAACGGCCATGACGAGGACACCTGTTCGGGGGCCCGCTCCACCTTGATGTCTCCCAGACACTACACACCATGGAGGGGATCGCGATCCTCGCGATCTTTGCTGCGAAACGCTAATCAAGTTGAAGTTTTGCCCCCGAACACGCCTCTCTTGCCTATGGTCTCGTGGGAAGGAAAAGAAACGTTAGCCCAGGTGGATGCCAATGCATGATCGTCATCCCATGGTCGAGAGGCTGCGTCCGCCTACGTGTTGAGATGCCCGGGAATGTGATTTGCTGAGAATGTCACGTTGTACTGGAATTTAGCCAACGACAGCAGACGGAGATAGAGCTGGGCCTCACTATGGCGACTGGTTCGTCGATTTGCCCAAGCTGCGGCGCTTGTGTTGTCAATATGAAAACAGACGTGAACGGGGGCTCCATCAGGTGATTTCCACTCATTCCCCCACACAAGGGTAGCGGGAACAGCACTGCGAAGCTCGCGAATATTGATGCGGTGCGAATCGTGCTCAATTGAAAATAGAGCTCGGTCTTCGTCCGTGAACTGGTATCGTAGATACTCGTGTCGGTTTGGCTCAAGTGCGCATAGACCATCATTCCAAGCATCCATATATACGTGCACGGATGGTTATGAAAGCTCAGCAAAATGCACCACTGGAATGCCATTGAATCGGTGGGCGTTTGACATGACCTCCCCGAACCACCGCAGATCTTCTTTCGCGGATGATGGCAAGCATCCTGGTCTTTGCTGACTGAATGCTGTTGCTGTCGACTGCATTCGTTGAAAGAATGCTCGAGCCGGACGAAAGCAGTTTGCAACGTGTCGCAAGCTTCCGAGGAGCTGCAATAGCGATGACCGTGTGACTGCTTTAGCCGTGAGAACCATATTCACTCGATCTTGAGCTTTGATAATCTTTTCCGCTGGGACTGATACCTCGCCGGTGATGGTGGTTCATAATAAACCAAGAACTTTTGCGTGCGTACTCCACGTAGTGAGCTTGTGCTCATTGATTGCAGTTGGGCCCAACACAGTTGCCATCGCTCGTCGGAGTACAAGGTTGGCGTCAAAGCAGCGATGGTCCACGTCGATCTCTACTCATGTGTGGTCATCGCACCAGATATTACCTGTGAGCTGTTTAGCTGGGTCACTGGTGTGGTGCTCGTAGAGGTAGTTGATAAGGGATCCTGCGATAGAATAAAAGGCTGGTGACCCACACCAGCCAAATTCACATGGGAGATCAATTACGAGATACCCATCGATCATGAATGCAAACATGTGTACGGCATCAGCGTGCATCGAAACGTGACGGAAAGCACCTGTCACGTCCCCTAGCATGATATGTACGGATGCTTGTGGATGATCGTGCTTTAGCAAATGGATTCGCCGTGCAATATCCCGTGGTGGATTGAACGAGACCTCGGGAAAATCCATCCGGTCCGTGTAATCATTCACCGATGCACCATGGGGGAAGGAGTAGTCATTAATTAGATGTACGTCTTGCCCTGATGCAGAAGGCTTGTTAACAACACCTAATGGGCTCGTAAAGACTTATTTTCAATTGTTGACCATACTTGCGTTCACAATCAGATAGCGTCCATCGTGTTGGCCTTTATGCAGATGGTGGCGTATCCTTGGCATATTGCTCTGAACAGATCAGTGTTTCTCTGGTTTAACATGTTGAATGCTGGGCTTTGGTGAGACCCATTTCGGCCGAACGCCATAACGAACGATATCGTTCCACCGTCGTGTATTACTTCGTCAGGAGGGAGTGGCAGCTCGAGTAAATCTTTGTTTGGGCGCGGATTTTGATCGTTCTGGCCTCGAATAAGTAGCACGAAGTCAGATAGAGATATCTGGGAAGTTTTTGCGAGATTGATTATGAAGTTGACTTGAGATACATCAATTGTGGTCTTTCAGGTTTTGAGATGCTGGTGGCGTGATTCCGTACGTTCTGGCTATCGCTGCCAGGTGTGTTTTCAATGATGAGATGTTTTGGTTGTGCAGTCGTTGAAGAGTTGATGTAAAACGCTCGTGTTGAAGGACTCGATTCTTTTTGTAGGCGTTTTCTGGTAGAGTCGTAGGTGCTTCCGTGAATTCCTGGCGTCAAAGGTCGCTGAACTGTGAGGCTAAACCTTGCCAACGCTCAGCAATGACTGATTTTGCATCTTGGAGTAGACTTATTGGTCAAAAGTGGCAGCGACTGCAGTCGCTGACGTGGCATCCCACCTTCGATAAATATTTAAGGCAGAGTCGACGACCGTCTTCTCTTGGTAGCATGTTGACAACCTCTACGGGGACTCGTGGAAATGTACTTCCGCGGCCGGAGCACCGCGACCCATCTTGACTGGAGGAATTTGGTCGATTATCATGGTAGTAAGATCGAGCTCGTGTTGAGATTGGGGAGTTGATCGTGTGCTAGGCAAATCGCAAAGAGCAATGAGAGTGTCATCGCTTCGACTGAACTCTTGCTGTACTCGGAGGGCTTTTGCTAGTCCTTCCGCTACCAGAATACTGTGGAATTTGCTGAACTTGGAGTTGACCCAGTACGCAAGCAGCCGCGTAGTTTCCGTATCAGGTGTTCCATAGTTCGCGTAAGCAATGATAAAATCCCTCACCTTTGTTGTAGAAGTAGCGAGCAAATACATGAAGCGTGGCAAGTGCGCTCACAATATCTGCATGATTCGATACTTTCAGGGCAGGTTCTTCGGTGAGAAGTCCGACATGTTGATAGCTTTTTCGTTCGCTTTCATGACTTCCAATGTTGTAGCTCGGTGGTAGTGCATTACAGATAATCCAATTCTAAAGCCGAACGCGTACAGCAATCGAAGCACGGGTGGGGTCGCAAGGAACTCAACACATGGAGACTGTTGAACAGACTGCAAAAGAATTTGCGGGATCTTACCTTTGTGGCGATGCTGCCTGATGGCCAGGTGCACATCTTTATCGACTGGCGATGGGTGAAATGTCAGCCCTCGAGTGTCAAGCTCATAAGAACTTCCTTCAACATGGCTATTATGCCCAAGTTCTCTTCGCTGTCGTTTTGATAACGGTGAGTTAAGCTGCCGATTGTCGAACCGTCTACATCATCAGAGTGGAATGCTGGATAAGCGCCATCCTTGCTGTCGAGTTCACTTGAGCATTTGCTTGTTTGGCTGAAACGTGGTTGACGTCGTTCCGTGGCGATTCGTAAAGGAGCCGGAGTGATAACTTGCCGGTTTTGACTGGATGTTTCAATCGAAGGATCAAAATACAGATCGTTTGGACGGTTTGACCGTGGCCCTAGTGCAAAGTTGATAATATGCTGGCGTCGATCCCGTACAACGTGCAAATCGCTGGGATGAACAAGCGGAATGACAACCTGCAGATCAAATGCCTCGAGTAATCCTTCAGCAATGGCTTTTGGAAGTCCCGATCGACATTTGTCACGATTCTCACATGCAGCACAGATCTTGTTTTGCAATTCCAGTAGCTCTGCCGGTATGATAACTGTCACATTTGTACCTGCGGATGTATCAAGCGCATAATTCACGACGTCGACCAACTCCCAATCTCTTTATCACTCAGAAAGATATATACAACGGGGTTGCAAAAGTTCGCAAAGAACTGCTCTCTGGGAAGACTCCAATTGAGTACCTGTAATCCAAGTTGGATGATGACAAGTTCTGGTTTCAAGCCAAGCAAGACCCCAAGCTTCGCCTTACTCATCTATTTATCGCACGTCCTGAGTAGATCGTGATGTACAAAGACCATCCAGATGTTCTGATCGTAGATTGCATATACAAGATAAACCGATACAAATATGCCCCTTTTCAGTATTAGGAATTAACACAACCATTCACATCGCTCAAGAGTATCCTCTGAACTTGCGTCATCAACTTTTGGAATAGCCCATAGGTGCAATTCGCACTGGCGTACACGTATCACGGGGATCCCTTGCAATCACGAACTTTTGGCCATTATTGCAGACGGGCGGTCACAGTACCCGTCTGATCTTCATTGCCATTGGTGGGTTATTAGAAATCCAGCTCCGACACCCGCGCCGGCCACCATCCTTGAGCCTGATGTTATTGCCAACAGACGAGCATGAACTTGTTAAGCTCGCCGACTGCGAGATTTAGGCTCGGCAGGCACTGGACGAGACCCGTCTGCCTTTGAGATCGCCAACCAAGGCACTCTTTCTACTTTGACACAGCGCAGACGCAGGAAAACAGCACCACCATGCAAAACTTGCACAGAGATTTTCAGCTTGAGCTCATCTCGCTTCACTCGCCGTTACTAGGGGAATCCTTGCGGTTGGCAGTTAGCCAGTTAGCGTTGTGGCTTTAGAAACTCTCGCTGAGAACCAAACGGGGGCAAATCATTTGCTCAACTAAGGAGCCGCTGGTAAAAGGGCTTGGTTGATTGTAGGTAGATGGTCTAATTTCGAAGACTGCCTAGCCGTTTTAGTAAATCAGATTTCGACGCAACTTTACTGCCAATACGAACAGAGACTTCAGCCAGACTCTTTTTAATTTGGACCGTGGGCACCGAGACGGTCAGCGCACGGGTATTCCAATCAAAACCCAGCTCGTACAATTCAGAAGACCAGTCTCGCTGATGGGCTGTGTCACTGTCTTGTATTCGCAGTTTATCAAAATCGTTGCATGCAGATAATGAAAGTCATCATCCGTGATACGTTCGACTCGTAGTTTACGGATTGAAGAAGTAAGACCGTGACTGGAGTTACCGCAGTATGGATATCGCAGAGTACAATTGCCACAAGGTCACGCAGTTGTACTCATCCGTCAGCTGTGCGCGGCCGTGTCAATAACGGCTCGATTGCGCGAGCCAGATGGCTTGACGCAGAAGGAAACCAGGTTTTGTCAGTGTAGCCTCATTCTTCGTGGCCGTGATAGTCTTGGCCAACTCGGGAGACACAGATGTCATCGCTTCGTTGTCCAGCATGGATATAGCCACTGCTGACGCGTCCATACAAGTGATTTGGCTATAACCGGATAATCCACCGCTTCGTTGACTTGTTCAGCCAAGTCAAAGACATAAATGAGGGGCTTCAAAACGGTACAGCGAGGCATATTAAGCTATTAAGTGAGGCTGATAAGACTGGTGCAGGAATACGAATGACTTTGACTGAAACCTGACGTAAAGCGATGTGCGCTAGTCGTTCTAGATCTTCGTATAAATGTGTCATAAAGCGCTGGAAACGATTGCGCATCTTGCAGACAGGTTTGCCATTTCTCTTAACTTCTCAAAAAGCCGTTTTCATTTCCCTTCGTTTAATAAAAACACGCAATTTGCAATTGTATGGAATTCATTGAAACGCTATGGTAGTGGCACAACCGAACGTAGCAGGTCGGCCTCCTTCCTTTGCACGGATTTATAAGCCTCAAACCATCGGAATAAACGTCATTTTGGCCAACTTTGGGTTCAAGCCGCAGCGACGCACATGTCGTGGTTCGTAGTCGGAAGCCATTAGCCTAATGGATGTGATACTGCAGCTTTACGAAGCCCATTGCATGGAGAAGGAAGGCCACTGAGGTGAGAACCAAATGATCTTTGCAGATGCGCATCGTTTCCAACACCGAGTCACTACATGTCAACGACGCATTTAATATGATCAAAAACGGATCCACTTTCGCTGGTTTCCGATCGAACGCTTTAACTCGTGTCAATTCTGCATCCATTGAAGTGCTCAAGCATTCGGCTTCATCATAATAATTCGTGGAGGTGACACTTCTTTCTCTCTCCCCCCAGTCAAAACATACACACTGCTCAGTTTGATAATGCTCTTTGGCATTCCCTGGCTCTAAATGCAATTCTGGCTCTTCGATATCATTGCTTGCGTTCACTTCGCTACTGTTTCCGTGGCTCATATCATCAGCAGTCTTAATACCACTTTCTCTTGGTTGGACTCGACTATATTTCTCCTTCAAGCATAATAGCTGCCTCAAGCTCAATTTACTCTTCTATTCGGCATTTGCAACTACTTCACAAGTGGTTTCTTGATTAGCACGTCTTGATTCATCCCATAGAACTTTCTGTAGACTACCGTTCAATCTCTTCTCTGCTTCACGAGTAGCTTGCCGTCTGAACTCTTCTGTGCGCACTTCATTCATCGTGTGTGATAGCATCTTTTCACAATGCTGTTCTTGAGCTCTTTGACATGGTCTAGTACGCTGGCTAACGCCTTGAGTTCTACTCGTTTTCCTCTTTCAATTCATCTTCGGAATGCAAATCATCATCTATGCTCTTCCAGACGACTTGATTATCAGCTTCGCGACCCATCTGCAGCTCCTGAGCCCACGAACTCAGGCAATTCAGCAGGACATATCTGTTGTTGCCGCAGCTGCCTGGACAGGATAATTTTCGAATTCTTGCGACACCCAGCGCCACAAGAGAATTGGCACCATTAATTCCAGTTGCTGTTGTACTTTTGCCCGGTAGTGCGAGCCATGGTGTGGCTACACAACATTGATTCCACACAGCGCACAAATCGTCGTAGGGATGCACTATGTGTATCTGAGTCCATGAGAACGAGAGGTTAGTCCAGTTGCTCCATAAAGGATGAGCTGTATCCATGCACGCAATCCCGCATCGGCCATGGTGTTGACAGCCCCTGGTAAATATTCCAATGTGAAGGCGAGACCATACTGAAATTCTGCAAGCAAGAGCAGCCTGTTATGGGTATGGGCGACGCGATGTCTACTCGTGCGCCTGTTAGACCACGCCATGGCGCTCGTGTTATCGATATGAAATCAAACATGCACGATGGAGCCGTGGCACTGCCACTGCGGCCACCACAGGGTTGCAGCCAGCACCGCGCTCAGCAGCTCGCGGATATTAGTGGAGCTCGTTAAACTGTTAAACTGTTGCCGCGAATAACAGCACGCTCGGTTGACGTGACCTTGTGTCGGACATACTCGCGCCGCGATGGTTCCAATGCGCAAAGACCGGTGTCCGAAGCATCCATAGAAAAGTGAATGGTTGTATTCGTGAGCCACTGGTATGTAGTTGAACTTGTCTGGACAACTCAAATTGTTCCGAAACCAAACCAGATCTTTCATCACATCGTCTGGTAAGAGACGGGAGCTTACGAATGCGAACTCCGTGGCACATCCTTGAATTCGCTGGTAAAAACGCACGAGCTGGTGGAAAGCATCTACGATATGGCGCAGAATTCCCAAAAGCTCATTTAAGTCAGATTTAGTCGCACTGTGGCTTGCAAGACATTCGTTCACCTGATTAAGCTCTTTCTGCAGCTTTTCACTTGGAATGGAGACAGACCCGCTTGTTGTGTCCAAGGGCAGGCTAAGGGTTTTTCCTTGTGTATTCCACCCTGTAAATTTACGCCAGTTGAGGGTTGTCGGACCGAGAACCTAAATCATTGATCGACGAAGCACGATGTTGGCATCATTGCATCCGCTTTCTGTGCCAATTTCTACGCACGTGTGATCATTGCACCATACTTTCCACACGAAGTTGCTGTTAACGATTGGTGCGTCGCTGGTCGGGCTGGACGATTCATAAAGAGAATTGATTATTGATCCCGCCAGTGAATAAAACGCTGGAGAACCGCACCAGCCGAAGCGACAATATGAGGCGATCACCAAGAATCCATCGAATCGAAACGCAAACATATGCACTGCGTCAACATGGACGGGCACATGCCTGCTGGCACCCGAGACATCTCCGAGCATCATCAGTAGTGTATCATTTGGGTGCTGCTATTGTAGCTTGTGGATGCGGCGCGCGATATCTCGTGGGGGATTATAATAAATAGCAGGAAACTTGTCGCGATGTGTCCAAACGTACACTGAGTTCCTGTCAGAATATGTGTAGTCGTTCACCACGCGGACATCATCTCCGTCAGGTGATTTCTTGTCCACAACACCGATTAAGCTTAAGAATATCTCGCTCCACAGTGATAGCATCGTGTCTTCGACAATGAGGTAGCGTCCATCGAGATGACCTGTTCTGATTTAGCGGCGCACTTGAAGGACGTGATCGTTTACTGGCTTGTGATTACTAGGCTGAATGCCTTGTATCTGTGGCTTTACTGACGACCAGGATGGAGTATATCCGTGACGTACCACCTCATTCCAGTGGTCGTAGGTGCCACCCACGTCAGTGTCTGACTGAACAACGAGCTCGTGCAGATCTTAGTTTGGACGTGGATCATCCTTCGTTTGGCCACGTAAAAGACATATGAAATCGGGTGATGGTAGTCGAGACTGTCGTGCGAGCGCTGATATAGACGCGATGTGATCCGTGGCCAGTTCGTTGTAACCTGCCATCGATCGAAGTGTTGCTTTCTTGAATGTATTTGAATGGCTGGCTGTGCTAGGTGTTTTCGTCACGTTTGTGAGTCTTGTGTCGTAAAATGTATTCCGTGAGTCATTTGAGATGATTGCGTTTGATTCGCACAGATAGTTCTGGCGTGAAAAATCCTTGAAGCCATTCGCGAGACCGTTGTATCGCTCCGTAATAAAAATAAACACCTTGACGTCAGCTGGGAGATATGATGGTCGGAAGTGCGCGCGTCTGAAATCGAAGCACACACCCCCCCCCACACACACACACACTTCCGTTTCCCGAGCATCCCATTGCCGATAAGTACTTCATGCATAACCGATTGTTGCCTTGTGATGTGTACCATGAAAGGCACCGTTAAGGCCGTCGATTGCGCTCCGCGTCGCATGTTGAATCAAACGACCCTGACACACGCGCTGGATTCACCTCCGTTTGCCGCATATTCTGCCGGATGGCCTTGAGTTTAGCTAATCCATGGTCATTCTGGGCGAATTCGTAGCATACATTCATCGCGGTTGGGAAGTCGGTTGACATCAGAAGACTGCGAAAGCAACTGAATTTGCTCGCGACCCAATTCGTCCGATATTGCCAAGCGAACGGTTTGTTGTCAGTTACGCCCGTGTATTGATCCAGGAAGGATATTGTTGAGTCGATCAAGTCGGTGGCCTGCTGCTAATAGAATTTACACGCAAGCGTGTGGTGGTCGCAGAGGGCGTTGACGACGTCTGACCTTGACGTCGAGGGTTCAGCAGGTCGCAGCACGTTCTTTTCAGCGAAATCCGACATGTTGACAGCGATTTCCACTGTCTTCATTCTGTCTAGCGGCTTCGCGCGTTTACAGTGCATGATGGAAAGACCGCGTACCCCCAAAACCAAAATCGTAGAGGATTGGGGGTTTCGTACCTGGTGGTTGGGGAATTGGGATGGCCTTGTGGACAAATTGTTGCGTTGCAGTCGGGCGGAATGTCTCTGGAAATTGAGTAGCTAAATCGTTTCTATAAACGGTAGCGCTGCGTCAAACGTTGAGTAATCAAAGGAGTCCCTTCTCCGCTTCGACAGAGAGCGATTCTGTTGTTGTACATCGGCAATGTCTTCATCGTCCTCGAAAAGGCGGGCTAGGCTGGCAGCGTCATCGAGCCCCTGCGTTATCTGGCGTTGAATCATCGCGCGCGCTTGTAATGAATGGTTCGTCACCCATGGGCTGTGAATCCGCGTACGAGTCGACGTCGTTGCGCCTATGTCGTGAGCTGGCCGCAGCTTCTAGAATGTGTTATCGGTGCACCCGCACCAACCGATGATCATGAGGCCGGAGGAGTGTGACGAGTTCATAGCCCTGGAATGGTATCGTCAACGCTTCGAAGATTGATACTGAGACATGGTCAAGGCACGTACTGCATGCTGCGCATACTGCATCATGCTGCTGCAGCAGTTCCGTATCGCTAATGGCGGTCGAGTTGGATCCTTCCCCAACTTGGAGCGCATAGTTGATGTTGTTTACCTTGATGATGCACAGAGGCTCCAGCAAGGGCACTCGAACGATCTCGTCTCGACTGATTATGTCGAGGCGCGGTCCAGATGACTGCATAGCGTATTTGGTTACTAATCCGTACGCCCATTGACCGACTGATCGTCTAAATGGTTGGTTGAACAAAGGCCAATGGACGGTCGACGTTGGTCCCTGGCCACCACATGTCTGCCTTGGCAGTGTCGACCGGTCGGATCTTCATGATCGACTACGAGACTTCAAGCTTGTCGCGTCTTCCTGATCAGGTCCAACGCATCGTGCCGTGACTATGTCGGACGCTGTCTGCTCTGTACGCACGTATCCAAACTCAGATAGCGCAGGGACATGACACGGGCCCATGAAAGCAAGCGTGTCTGGCGTAATCGAAGGTTGTGCCATGTCAGTAAGGAGAGAGAACGACGAGTCGGAGGCTTGAAAGGTCGCGAGGCTTGAGAAGGTTGGTTTGTTTGCACTTTGAGGCAAAAACCAAAGTGACAACTGCCCACAGCATCCCGTTTTTACCCATCCTAAATATATAGTCGATCTTCCTCAGATTATATCGCATCCGGAAACAGGGATATCCTTCCAGGACCGTTCTCCATATCCGATGTCAATCATGCGCGGTCTCTCCAGGCTTTCGTATGCCTCGAAATCAGCCTTATCTATTGATACATGCGCATCCACAGTGTAAGACAAGAGCCATTCGACGTACTTCTCCATCTCAGTCGCTCTCATGATGACGATGTTGCGACTGAAGGTCGATGCTCTCGAGTCTTGTAGCCTTCGCAGCTCACCCGCGCTGAACGCCCCATGCCACAACTGCTGGGCGCGCCACTGTCTTCTCAAGCGCTGGACCCTAGTGCTTCGCTGCACCATGCTGTCGATCTCCACGGATGACGCGAGCCTTGGGCTCATAACCTGTAAACGCTTGCGCAAAAGGGAGAATTTGGAGAAGTAAATTAGCAAACCAACTAATGCTGTGCCTTGCGTGGGAAGCTCTGGATATTTAACTTCTGAATCAAAACCTTCGAGTCAGATTTCGCATCAATTCCAGCACATTTCGTTGGCCTAGTTTCTTTCCAAGAGTGAAGTTGAGCCCTGAATTCACTGACGAGTTCCAGAGAGTGTCTCCTCCGCCAAGGTGGTATTAATGTTGAAGAAGTAGTCATCGCCGCTTAGTGTTGGCTATGTTCTGTGAGTAGATCCCTAGTGCGGCGTTAGTGCCTTCGGCCATGGGCATGATAAATCAGGCCAGTATTTAATCGTCTCTTGTCTGGCAGCAACCTACTCGGATAGTACGTTCTCCAAGTCGTGGTCGTTGTTAAGATTGCACTTGGCAGTCTTCACTCGCCCGGTCTGATTTAGGCCAGCTTTCTTGAAATGGCCTGCCAACGGTTATTTGGCCTACCAACATTCGTTGGTTACATTGGTTCTATGCGTTGGTTATACTACCCTGGGCATTAGCCAATGGAATTGCATCAAGTGCGCGTCTGTGTACATAGCCGGTACAAACTGAAGTGAAGCCACGCGGGTAGACATCCAATTAGATGAAGGGACCTCGCTGGCGCGAGTCCAGCAGAGGCACAAGAAGAGAGTGAGGAAAGAGTAAGGATTTAGAAATAACTCTAAAACTAATAATCACTTTCGGATTTTTCACTAACGCATCACGTCTCCGCTCGCCAGCTTTGCTCGCCATTTCAAAAGTCGTTCGCATGACGAACCAGTCCAATCGGTCCCAGATCATGAGACTGCAATCGGAGATTACCAGAGCGTTGCTATTCTTGAGGTCACGATGCAACACTCTGGACGAGTGCAGATACTGCATTGCAGCACAATAATTGGTAGATGAAGTACTGCACCTGGTTGTTGTTCAAATGCTCCTGCAAGTGGATCCCGCGGTACAGATCCATCTTTATGGATAATCTCCATGGATAATGTTCAAGCTTCTCACCAAAAATGTCGCTGCAATTCGTGGATGCTGACGTGGCATGGGGGGACGGGTCTTGTCCATGAGCTGTATCTATTGAAGAGTGGCAGTTACCATATTGACATGTCAACGGAACTATCCCAACTTCTTGGCGGCGTAGGTGCCCCGCTTACGAAGTCGCAGGCAGTGATATCGTCGTCGTAATTCACTATGCGGGGCATCTTTGTGAGCTGGTATAGCACTCCGTTGATATTAATTTCATGCATGCTCTGATCTTGAGCTTCGCTGGTGATTGTCGACGCCTTGTGTAAACACGAGGAGGCGCTAAAGCTCTTGCGCTGACTCCTGTTCCTGCATCGAGGGCACGGACGTTCGTTTAATAGTAGGCCGGGCGTACGAGCCACGATTTTGCAGCTGGTCTCACGACAGAATTCCAGCAGCAAGATGGTGTTGTCATCTCTGGAAAGTCCGTCAAACCGCAGATACATGTCTTGGAGGTACACGTATGCCATCGAGGTCACGGACTCTCTGGACAAAGCAGCACCGCTCGCCCTCTCCATTGGAGCAAGCTGCCGAGATTGAGCTTCAGTGTGTCACACACCGTTAAAATTGGTTCGTATCAAAGACCAGCAAACAAAACAGCTCTGTACAATTGCAAAAACAAGCGAGTTAGACCCAAATCACAAAGAAATGCATCACAAGGTAGGAAAACCAGCGTACATCATTGCGAAGATCACGACACCGGCCGCTTGTAAGGTACTTTGTAGTGCAGATGATGGAATGAGATAGTATAGCCTCCCACGAAGGACTCGCAAATTCGTGCCGAGATCGCCAGGTTCGTGGAGAAGCCATGCGCATCACGACACTCAAGTGTACGACATCGCCAAAGATCTTCCATCGACTGATTTGACCGTGGTCCATGGACTTGAAGTGCTGCTTGTGGGTCCACTGCCGCAGGAACGTCTTCTGATTATAGCGCACCTGCATGGTCTCGCGTCCAGAGACCACAAGCACGCATTTCTTGCTGTGGTGTAGGTTGGAAATCCGCTGGTGTCGCTTTCGTTGTCGTCCTCCGGTAAGATATGCTTGACACAGAGCTGCGGCGACCGCTTGAAGCTGCCCAGGAGCCCCGTGAAGCAGCCGTAGTTGCCTAGAAACGACATCATGGACACATAGTTGGATCGCAGGATCATGTCAGGCCACAAGCATCAAGAAGAGGCACGTGGGCTCGTGGTCCATGGCTGACATGACGTGGGAGTTATGGATCGGTTTGCTCGGCGCCATACCAATAAACAAGCACCGCATTACTCTTGGTCTTGCTGCTGCCACCACTGGTGTATTCGAAGTTGCTTCTGTCGGTGGCAGCTCACGCCATTGGCTGTGGCCGCGCAGTCGATAGACTTGCGGTCCGAGTGCTCGGCATAAAAGTACGTAGGACTCGCCCATGGACGGGTGTCACTTAGGGCATTGCAGTCGCAGATGGTCGTGGCCCGAATTGGTTGACCTTGTCGGCGCTGCTAGGGCAGCCTCGCTCTCGTCCGTCCTAGACCTTAACGAACGTCACGCGGCCCTAGAAGTCGAACTTACCCTTCTTGATCTTGAACTTGGTCGGGTGCTGGAGCCCGTCCTCTCCGCCAGGTAGTGCGACCGCGCAGCACGAAGTCCGTGCTGGAGCGGCATCCTGAAGCGCCTGCTCACAATATTGAATGTCGTTCTTGTCCGACTGGAGCAACATTCACTTTCGGACATCAAACCTAACAGGCTATAGAGGATCACGACATTTTTAGTACAAACTGTAAATGATTCAACTATTCACGTTATTTACATATTTATTGATATATAGGAGTAATTGGGCGGTTTTCGATCCACCCTGGACTCTGGAATCTGGATATAAAAATCCAGAGAACATGCATAACGCTTGCTAAACGTCATATGCAGTCTGTCGTTCTAGAAGCTTTCGGTTCTGGAACGCTTGATCCCGCTGTCTGGATTATTCGGTCTCCTTGTTACATTGCGATAGAGACACGGCAGATGACGTCCACTTCAGCCACACAAACAGTACCGCTGAGTGCTATTTCCAACACTGCATTCGTCAACAGCTGCTACACAGCAGCCTGCCTGCGATTCGTTTGCCATACGCCATGGCTCCAGAGCGCTCGAATGTGGTGCGCTGCCGACCTCGCGCCTGGTCGTGTAATCTGCTGTCGGTCTCGATCACGTTGATTGTGCTGGCGTCGCTCTACTTTCTCGCTACGATCGCTGCTTTGTTGCTGAGCAACTCGATCACAAATGGATCAGCCCATAGCACACTATACGTGCTATTCACAGGCTGGCGCGACCACCTAATCCTGCAGCAACTGACCACGTTCTTCTCCTCGGTAGACCTGTTGCGTTTACATAAGCTGCTAACGCGTGACAACCACAAGAGCCTGGGCGACTACGAGTGCGTCGGGTGGTGATAGACCCAAAGCTGTTTGCCGCTTGGCCAACACGAGCCTGTAAACGACAAGAAATGCTGGGGTGTTGTCCGCAGCTGCAGATCCGACTACTCTGAGGTACCCTACAAGCTCACGGGAGAGACCAAGCACGTGATGGTCACGTACTGTAACTAGCTCATGTCTGGTGCGGCTTTGAGCTGAAATATGTTCCAGTCGTCGCTTAGCTACAGCATTCTGTGTGCGGACTACGTCTCGTTCAAGGACAATGTCCAGGACCTGCGAGAGATCAACAAGCTATCCATCCCAGCAGAATGCGCCTCCAAGAACGTATCGGTGGGGCAGTCAGAGCTCTTCTTCGCGCGCAGTATCGTGTACGTCGATTACGAGAAGCTGCTTGTAGCTGCCGACGCGAGCATCCGCTCCTTGTGCGCGCTCGGCTGTACACTGTCCATGGAGATGAGGTACAAAGCGTCCGAGACCAACGTGGACCACAAAGTGCTCAAGCTGTTGGTGGCCGAGTTCGCCGTGTATCTACGTGAGATCACGGATAAACGCGCAACCAACTACCACGCCAAACTGCACGCGATCTTCTACAGCGCATTCGACTCGGTACTACGACAGAAATTTGTCGTACGTGATCCGACGTATTTGTTTGATTCACCCGAGTTTGTGGTCAATGACTCAAGCGATCTTCTAGCCGGGCTTCTGGCAGTCCAGCAACACGAAGTTCAATATACACAAGCTGAGCTATGCCTGACAGGTGTTTGATCTGGAGTTTGTAGATACATTCCAGCAGGAGAGCGGTCAGATCCTGATCAACCGATGCAAGCACGAGCAATCTGTCAATGTGCTTATGTACTATGGCATCAGTCTGTCACGCGTCCAGAACAAAACGCGGCCGGTCTAGGGCGACAAGGACCTGTTCCGATTCCTCTGGATGAAAGCTAAGGTTGACTCCAACCTGATCGCTGGGCCACTATGATCCGCCGGCACAACGCATTCAGACTACGATATGTTCTGTGGCGTCACGATCGTCCGTAACGATTCGTCTGGCCGCGAGATATTCCTGCGTCGCAACAGGGAGAAGCTCACAGCTTCCAACGACCGTCTCATCTGGGCCCATATCCAGCAATACTAGCGGACAGCCTGAGGTGTCCGAGCACGAGCACACTATGAGTGGCTTCAATGGCGGGCACATGTTCCCTTAGTTCAGGCGCTGCTTCGATATAGATGTTGAGTACCTGGACCGGCTTACAGTCAAGCCCATGTGTGTTTTTGACGGACTGGAAGCCGATCTGAAGAGCTAAACGCGTAAAGGCGCAGCGATCCTAGGCGTTGAAACCTCTTGAGAGCGCTTGGCAGGCAAAGATGACAACGAAGTCGAGATACCAGTCAATCAAGATGGATGGACACAAGGCCGTATACGTATGCGTGCATGCACAAGCGGCAAACGACGATACGACTGGAATCATTGGGCAAGGCAGACCTTGGATGTGGCAGGCCGCGCGATACGCCCCCAATACAACACGCATTCCAGCAAGCTGCCCCCGCCACGAGCTCTGGCTTGTTCACGTGAGAAAAGACAGTTGCCATTGCTGCTGGTATCGAGAACAGTAGTACTGTATAGGGAGATTGGAAACTCTTGAAGGAATTATATGCACACGAAATATCGAACTTATTATGATTGTGCTGTCATGGCACAGATGGTCACGCATCAACCCATCTCACTAGTTTCACAAGGTAGAGTGTGCTGGACTTGTAGACTTGTTCGCAGTTTGGAAAGTGAATTACCAGGGCCAGAGCCCTTTAGAACATTACGCTGCCCCTGTCCTACGCAAATGACTCGTTGTCCATCAGAATCGTCGATGCACCGCTGGACTGGAGGCCGAGCTCGTTCAACAGGAAGCGCAGCCACATAACCTCTTGAGTGGCCAACGCCAGGGCCATGTACTCGACTTCAGCCGACGATAGAGCCACCGTAGACTGACGCTTGCACTTGTAGACCACCGGTCCACCACCAAAAAGCACCAACACGCCTGAAGGCGATCGACGCGTCGCGGTATCGCCACCCCAATTAGCATCGCAGTACGGAGCCATGCTGATGGCATTCTCCTTGTCTCTTGTGAGCTGAATGACATGGTTTTGCGTGCCCTTCAGGTAGCGCAAGACGCGTTTGGCAGCACACCAATGCATTGTACGTGAGCAGTCAAGGAACTGCGACAGAACCGATAGAGTGACCGACACGTCTGGTCGCGTGGCGTTGGCAACGTACAGCAAAGAACCTACGAGCTCACGGTACTTGGTCTTGTCGTCGAGCAATCCTGGTCATCCGTTGGCAGGAGATCTTGACTGAGCACCATAGGGTTACGAACTGCATTCGCATCACCACACCCAAACTTCTGGATCATCTTGGTAATAAATTTCGCTTGCTTCAGGAGCAGCTCCCCCTTTCCATATCGTACTGAATCACCATGCCGAGAACGAAACGTGCATCTCCAAGCGACTTCAAGGTGAAGTGGGCACTCAATTCCTCGCGCACCTTCTCGGCCTCGTCATCTCGCGTGCAGCCAACCAAGAGGTCGTCCACATAGAGCACGATGTACACCGCAGATTCATCGTCGTCACCGTCACGATCACGTCGAACAAAGAGGAGGCATGGATCCGCACGAGACTGGGTAAAACCCATCGCCAAGATCACATCGCGGATTGTCTTGTACCACACCGCGGCAGCTTACTTGAGCCCGTACAAGCTTCGACGCAGCTCACATACCATTCCATCAGCGGCTTGAATCCCATAAGGCAGAGACATGAAGACTTGTTCTTCCAGCTCGCCGTTGAGGAACGCGGTCTCGACGTCGAACTGCTTGATCTTGAGACGCTTGCTGCAGCAAATTGATAGGAAGACTCGAATAGAGTTCATGCTGGTTTCTGGTGCGTACGTGTGAAAGTAGTCAACTCCGTGTGTCTGGCGAATCATTTGTGCAACCAAACGAGCTTTGTGGCGGATCACATTGCCGTTTTCATCGTACTTCCTCGCGAACACCCACTTGGAGCCGATCACCTTTGCGCTTCGAGGCCGCATCACCATATCCCACGTATGGTTTTGAACGTAAGAGCGGATTTCACTGCGAACGCCTTGTTTCCACTGCTCTGCCTTCTCAGACACCATCGCCTCAGCGTACGTTTGTGGTACATCACTGGCTGCCAGTGCAATTTCGTACGAGTCCATTCTTGGCCGTTTGTTCTCGCGTTCCGTATCCTCACCATCGTCACCAGGCGTTTCAGACGCGTTGGCTGAGAACCGTGGAGGCTCGATCGCGTGTTCAGAGACCTACGATTCATGGTCGGTCAGCAGCGGGCGCGGCTTGGACACGAGCTCCTGCTCCACTCCCCCTGCAATCGAGACGAGGGACACACTCGCATCACCATCATTATCCGCCTCAACGTCGCCACCGCGTTCTTCGTTGTCGATGTCCGTTGCTTCTGGTCCAACACGCGGAGATGATGGCAGTGGCGCGCCGCCCACACTCGCTTGTTTCTCGTCCAATCATCCAATCAGCTGGAGTGGCGCTTTGCAAGCCTTCCCCTTGGACGTAGACCACCGTACGATGTGTGTCCGGAGGATACTCGTTGAGAACGACGGAGCGGGTCACCACAATGCGCGATTCCTCCAGATCCCAAACACGATAAGCCTTTAACGTCTCCGACTACCCGAGGAGCATGCACGGATGCGCACGCGCATCAAGCTTCGTTCGCTTGCTGTCGTCAATGCGGTAGAATCCTTGAGCTCCAAACACGCGCAGATAGTCGAGAACTGGCCGTACTCGAGTCAGGATCTCGATAGGTCTCTTGTCCGGACGAGCAGTGTTCGGGATATGGTTGAGCACATGGGCGAAGTGTAGTATGGCTTTCGCCCACCACACACGATCAACATTCATCGCGTACATGCGAACGCGCGGTCCTTCTGCTAGGGTACGATTCATTCGCTCCGCTAAGCCGTTCTGATGAGGAGAGTACGGTGCGCTCGTCTGGTGAAGGATGCCCATCGTGGTACACAACTGGTGGAAGCGCTTGCTGGTGTACTCACCCCCGTTATCCGACTGAAGGCAGCGGGCCCGTGCACCGTGCTGCGTCTCCACCATGGCCATAAAAGCCTTGAATCGATCGAACATCTCCGACTTCGCCTTGATCGGGTATACATACACCATTCGCGTGTAGTCATCGATGAATGTCACGATGTACTTCACGTCACCCTTAGACACTGGCTTGATCGGTCCTATGACGTCACTGTGCACCAACTCAAATGGCACATAAGTCTTGACTTCGCTTCCAGACGCGTGGCTATATGGACTTGTGGTCATCTTCCCGAGAGCGCACCCGTTGTAGACCGTGTTTTCACTAGCCTCTCCGTTGCCAAACCCAAGCACTCCATCACACGCTGACGCCACCATCTTCATCTTCGAACCCGACACACGCCCAAGCCGAGGATGCCACACTTGCGTCCACAGATGTATCACCAGCAACCATATTGGCTTCCTCGCGTGCCCGGCGCCCAACGCGCCACGCGAACAACTTGCCCACCTTCGGTACTGTAGCCACAACTGATCCACCGACTTGAAGAACCGCCCCTTGGGACCCTTCGATACCTGGCTTTTGATTCATATAGTCGTTGTTCGTGCGGGATCCCGTCCCACGAACACCGACCGGGGACCTTTCATATCGGCTTTCACGGCTGCACAGGGCCCTTACGCTGTGCTGCATAGCCTCGCAACTGCTCTTCTTACCAATCTGCAATCTGTGACTCACAGATCCGGACATGCGCACCACTGTCGTATTTCACCGGCAGAACTTATTCCAATCGAGTGGAACTGCGAGTCGCCAGACGTAGAGAGCTCAGCAATAGCTGCCTCTACCAGCTTCGTTCGTCGCTTGACGGGTTGAAGGTAGTCGCTTGACGTGCCTCTCCCAACTCTGGGATCAAACAGCACGGGTGATCCAGTCGGAGATACTTCTATCCACTGAAATCTGGGGGTTGTCTTCTTGCGGAGGTTGTGAATCCCTGCCCACGGCGCGTACAGGCGAAGATCTTGACCTGTAGACGCTTGATGCTCGCCCTTTGAGCCTTTACGCTGCGATCCGCTGCGTGGATTCCTTAACTTTCGAGCGGGGCCTGACCCAGCGCTCTGAGATTCCTTGATATGAGGCAGGAGCTAGAGCTCGACTGACCTCGCCTTGGCTTGATTTAACGTGCCTTACGTTTCGGGCACAGGTGATGTAGCTTGAGCTGACACAATGGTCCTAAGACCACTTTGCTTCCGAAGACTTGCGTTGAAGGGAGCAAATTGACAACTGGTTTATCCTTTACGTTCCTAGCCGCTCATTCCTATCGTCCGATTGTAACCTACCCTGTTGACCTACGTCATATCTGAACTGCATCGTGCATCGTTTGTCGCCTGTGGTCGTCCGGTCGTAGATCTGGTGGTCTGGCCTTCGGAGCTGCCTCGGATCCCGAGATATAGGCTTCGGGACTCTTGCAGATTCCAAGAATCTGGGATCTGGGATCTGGGATCCAGATCCGAACATAGATCTAGGGATCCGGGTTCCAGATCTGAACCTAGATCTGGGGATCTGGGATCCAGATCCTTCATGAGATCTGGCGATAGACCCACACCCAGATCCAGATCCTTCCTGAGATCTGGAGAACCTATGGGATCTGGGATCCAGATATCCAGGGAATTTTTGGCATCGAGATCAACCGTCAGATCTAGGCAAGTGACACGGATCTAGGTATCTGCCGCTTAGATCCAGCGTGGAGTATCCGTGGATCTGGCTTTAGATCTGCGGTGGGCCTAGCGGTTGGTTTCCATCCTCCCATTTTCTCACGGGTATAGGGCCTGAGGCTGGGAAACAGGACAGACGTTGGACTTGAAGATGCTATGGTATCGTCTGGACTCAGGTGGATTGGATGAATTCTGGCGTGCTGACTCACGACCCAGATCTTCCAGTGTATCTCGCGGGCGTGACCTAGTAACGCCCCTGTCTCAGATTCTTCAGAGGATCTCGTCGGCCAAGTTTTCCTTCTGTCACTACCACAGCGCCCCTCTACGGGTGAGGATCGAATAAATTTCGAAACACAGCCGAAGAAAAGTCTATATCATCCCAAGTGTAACGCATTCACCACACGAGTACTCAGGTTCCGCAGATTTACTAATCATAGCTTCATCAGGCAGGTTTCCAGAACTTCACACTGCATGAGATCTCAGTGACTTAACTTTTGAGCTTCAGATCCATAGTGTTATAGCACAGTTCCTAGCTTTTAGATCCGGTTGGCACGACATCCACAGTCGTCTTTCACATTAGATCCAAACCAACATTAACTGCTTGGATGGCTGGAACCTTGGATCTGGAGATTAGACTCTTGGCTTCGATCAACGAGCATATATTCTCATAATAATCGGATTCAGCACAGAGTTTAGTAACCAAATCAATTGTAGCCAAAACACTTGGATCCATCAAGAATCTGCACATATTATCCAGGATCTCCAGATTCTCTGGTATAGCCACGCGACAGCCTTGTATTCGAAGTGATTGATCGTGCAAACCATATTACCACGAAGTCATCGTCACTCAAACCGATTTAGCTCGTTCCAGCGTCATCAGATCTTACATTCAGCGGTTCTTCAGCGCTCAGATCCGGTCAGAATCTGAATGCATGGGCAGGGCTTCAACTTGGAGTCTCAGATTCAATCATGGCGGTAAGATCAATTGAACGTTAAGGCCACATACGACGTAGGCTCCGTCATCCAGACCATATTGAATAATCCAACGTGATAGTGAGTATCCAGCAGATATAAAATGATCCCACAAACGTGCAAGTAACAAACGAATACAAGATTGTTCCGACGTGGTAAGACGTAATGAGCAACAACACGCAGTGTTGAAGTATAAGTTGCCCAACCTTAAGATAGGATAACCACGAAGTTCAACGTGATGCCAACCATATATCCATAACCAGTGATGATAACTCACACGTGATTCATTACGTGGTCCGGTTGCATGTTCCCTGCAGAGTGGCGCAAACGGTTTGATGCCGTAAACGATGAGCAACGCCCTCACAAAGTTAATGCTCTTAGTTCAACGTGGCGACCAGTGTACCCAATGATGATCCTGCGTAATAGTGTGGTGGTCATATTCGGCAGCACTTCACACAGATGTGACGCACACCAGAGTCGGGCTGACAATAGCACCACAAGGGACCAGCTGTGGTCCGACGTCGTGACTCTGATGAACAACACCTCGCAGAGTTGATGCAGTTTGCTCAACACAGCGATAAGCACTTGAATCGTCGTCGGGAGTTCAAGAGTTCGTCGATAAGATATCCACTGCTCCAAATACAGTACAGAGTATCGAACTTCGAGATGATGAATGTAAAACCATATGCTTCAAATACAGGCCCGATCATTGTCCCTTGAAATCTGACGAACCGGGCCCCAGATCCAAGCAGAAGAACTCAAGAATAGCGACATCTGCCGGTTCAGAACCAAGTACCGAATTCACGCATGACTGATGTGATGACAGATACTCCAAATACAGGACCGCGTACTGCATTCTGGGATCTGGAAGGTCGAGCCCCCAATCAAAGTGCACAGACCGGGATCTGACGACTGATTCAAATGCTGGACCAAGCATTAAACTCTGGAACCACCAGTACAGTACCGTAAGCCCCAAATAAAGGAGCGATCATTGCACTTTGAAATCGCTGATGTAACCACTTCAAATAAAAGACTGAGCATTGCACTTCGTACTATGGAACCCAGATCCACAAACACAGACTGGAGAATAGCGACTGCTCCGGATACAAGACCACGTAATGAACTGCGGAATCACCATGTGCTCCAAATATAGGACTGATCACTGTACCTGGGAATCTGAACGGACGGGGCTCGGACCCACAACACGTGCGGGAGCGCAGCAACTAATCCAGATATAAGACCACAAACTGAATTCTGAAACCACATATGCACCACCATATAACCCGAATACAGAACCGCGGACCGCACTGTGGGGTATGGACGACCGAGCCTCAGATCCAAGTACACGAACGAACAGGTGGACACTGGTTGCTTCTACTGAAAGCCCAATTATTGAACCTTCGCATCCACGATGCAGTACCAAAGCTTTAACTACAGGACCAATCATTATTCCTTGGGATCTGATGAGCTAGGCCCCAGATCCACGAACACGCGCACGAGGATATAGCTTGCTCCAGATACAAGACGAAGTATTGACCTTCGGCATCACCAATGTGGTACAATGCGTTCCAAATACAAGGTCGATCATTGCACTTTGGAATCTAGAAGGCAAGCTTCAGACCCAAGCACACACGTCGGAGAATACCGACTGCTTCAAGTGTAGGAGCATTGTAATTTAGAATCTGGTGCCGCAGGACATGGACAACAGCGATATCTGAGACGGAGTCACAGTTTCAACCATTGCTGTGAGCGCTAATTGTGTGATAGCTCCTGCTGGCTAAAAACGCAGGCAGAGGGATGCGGAATCAGCATCCAGAAGTGTGGCTTTGGTCAACAAATACCCAGATCCTGAAGCAGCACCTCAGCGATTCTCGGTAACTATTCGAATTCTAGATGTAACTGGATTTCTCGACCTATTGACGTAAACATCTCCGCTTCCAGATTCATCTTTGTTGCGTTGCAGTCACAGTTAAGCAAGCGGTGGAGAATCCGAATATACTCGCAGAGATTTCACTGATGCAGCCCCATCCCGACGCAATGTCAGTGCATGACTATCGAAACAAGCCCATACAAACACGCGCCTGCCGTGGTCAACGCGTGACTACGTTTTCGAAGGATACTCAAAACGGTCAAACCTTGCCGAGCTATGACCAGCAAGATCACTTGGGCACATATTCTACCTCCGGCACACGTCACACCGGATCTGGACAACATATCCACTTCAAAATAGATTCTGCCGCACAAAACGGATGCAGACAACTCAGATTCTTCTTCATCACACAATGCTTAGTACTGCTGCTCTTGAAATATCCAATTCAGCTCTTGATCTCTTCACTTCAACCTAGCTGGTGGGTCTTCTCTCATATAATATGCACCCTGAACTCACTTGAGTTCCTTTTTGCGGCACTCGCCCCATTGCGAGCGCGCACATAATCCTTCTCATTCGGGCGTACCTCCATTTATCCGCCTATAGGGGTGTCACCCCGTACTATTATCATTGACGCTTCTTGTGAAGTTTCTTTTCTTTCCAGATTCAGTGATATCTAGCAGACCATCGTCATAGCCGCTCCTTGCTAAGCATTTCCAATTCAGATCGGGCTGATTGTCACAGAATGTTTTCATCAACGCCCCTTGCACAGTAGCGTTCCTTCAGATTCCATTGAATCTGGTATATCATCTGTATTATGGCCTAAGCCGCGAATTCCATTGAGTCGAATTCGCTTACAGATTCCATACCGGGGTCTGGTTCAAGAGGAAAGGCTGAGGTGTCACATGGGTTGCATTGCTTAGGATGCCTTAGAATACCAGGTTCTGCGCGCCTTGGCTGATGAGGTCGAACGAGTTTGACATCTATCGCAGCCCGATGGGCAAGGGTCTCGAGTATGGTTTTCCTTATGCAGGTGCGCTTATCACTCGATCCTAGGACGCAACTGATCCCCTTTCCACCGTATCGGTGTGGAGTCTGGCGGTGTAGCATTATTACCATATTCATGAGCAGCATCAAGATTCCACCAAGCTGATACACTTCAGATAAGGATCTGTGACCGACCCCGGATTCTGGGTCATCAATCTGTGATCTGCTTGAGCAATTAATGGGTCGGATCGGATGTTGACCACAAAAATCTGAGATCACTAAGAACTCAGCATCCTCCCAAATACAATCTTGGCTTGGAATTAACACAATCTTTTCTGTTTCAATCGTTTCTGTCGGGATTTTTCTACCACAATCCGATTTCTTGTCAACACGATAATCCGTTGAGGCCAAGTTTAGGATATGACTTAATCCGATTGGATCTCTACCTGTATTATTATCAGAGTCCGTTTCAAATACTTGATCCTCGTTTTGTACAACTTCATCCAGAATCTGAGCATGATCCTTAACCATTGCTACGCGAGCGACATCGTTATAGGGATCTGCAACTTGGACCGACGCATCGGTACCATCAAGAACCAATATTGCATCACGCGTCGGGTTCGGGATCTGTACCATCTTGACTAAATCATCAGCATGAGCGGAGACTTCAAGTCCGTTAACCATCCGGATCGGCCTACGTCCGGGTCCGAAAGTGGCATTGGTAACCATCAACTTCACTGATTGGTCTATAAGTGTCATATTTGCGGTACCACCTAATCCGGATGGCTTATAAGGTCCTCGGTCATAGGGTTGACAGACTTGGTTGGCCAAGACGGGTATCTCAGCTCTAGGAACTCCCATTTGATGTTCAGACCTCGGATTCTTATGCTGTACAGTTTGGATTATGGTCTCAAGTCTAGCCGAGACCAAAACCAAGTCGAATGTCAGATCCAAAGGTCTCAACACTTCAACAGGAGTCTGTGGCATATCCGACACTGGGTCCACCGTGAGATTCGCGATTCCAACACCGACTTCTAAGTTGAGCTCTTGATCCAGAGGTCGCACACCTGCAGGTCGGAACGCGAACAATGGTTGCTGGCAACACGTTCGAATGTGGGTTCTGCAAGAGATCCTTCGCGTTCTTGAGGAAACCCACGACACGAATCCGGCGCTGACGGTCGATTAAACTCAGACAAGTGTCGAAGCGTATTCTCTAGCTTGCGCGACGCTTCACCAGCGCACAGATCTGTAGATGGAGTGCAGAGATCCGAAGGAAGGATAGTCAGGGATCCATCAAACTTTGACGAACGAGCATGAAGCACGTTCATTAGAGGGCCGCAATCTGGAGAAAGATCACTGAGACCATCGATCCCTGCGGCCACCGAGCGCCCTCGGTTAGTATTGATACTAGAAGCTTGCGCCCCTTGGAACCCTTCGATACCTGGCTTTTGATTCATATAGTCGTTGTTTGTGCGGGATCCCGTCCCACGAACACCGACCGGGGACCTTTCATATCGGCTTTCACGGCTGCACACGGCCCTTACACTGTGCTGCATAGCCTCGCAACTGCTCTTCTTACCAATCTGCAATCTGTGACTCACAGATCCGGGCATGCGCACCACTGTCGTATTTCACCGGCAGAACTTATTCCAATCGAGTGGAACTGCGAGTCGCCAGACGTAGAGAGCTCAGCAATAGCTGCCTCTACCGGCTTCGTTCGTCGCTTGACGGGTTGAAGGTAGTCGCTTGACGTGCCTCTCCCAACTCTGGGATCAAACAGCACGGGTGATCCAGTCGGAGA
>JAADVF010000394.1:0-26058 GCA_023334555.1 Elongisporangium undulatum
GCTTCAATCGCGTTGGCTTTGTCCGCGAACGAGAACCGATCGGCCTACGAGATGCTAGAGGGCGTGGTGCCCAGCATGAAGCTCATGGATCTGGCGGCCTACTTCCCATGCGCGCAAGACCCGACGCTGCTGATCCGCCGGAGCCAGCGCGACGACTCGATCTTCCAGCCGTACTCGCTGCTACCGTCGCTGGCCATGCCCGTCAAGTCTAGACACGCCATGGAGGACGAGGATGCCGATGAAGATCGGGCCGACGTGGTCAAGACCTACTACCGCCGCGTGCACGTGCGTGGCCGCTTTGCCAATTGCGCAGTGGTGGATGCAGACGCATGCAGCGACAACGATTGCTCCGTGGTGCGCACACTCAAGTCGCTGGTGGTGCCGCAGGACTACCGCCTGCGTCACGCGAACACGGAGCCACTGTCTTCGCCCGTGGACGGCGTCTCGCAGCTGACGTGCTCGGGCCACATGGGTCGGTATTTGAGCTCCATTGCAGCGCACGCAAGTCAGGCGGATCGCCGTATCCTGTACGAGTTCGCTCGCTCCGGCATGAATCCCGATGCGGTCGAAGAGCTCCAGACCACGCTGGACGGCTTCAGCGACAGCTACAAGCAGTAGTTGGCAGTCACCAAGATGGGTTCGCTCGTAGTCGTGGTGGTAAAACGGTTAGCCGGTTGAGTTTCATTCAGTGTACTCTGAGAAAAAAACGTGCATGAGTTAGGGGAAGGGAGTACATGGGTGTACCCTAACCTTACTTATCGCAATGCTGCGATCAAATTTGCACGGAGTCGACGGTGGCGGCGAGAAGGGGTGGGGGCAAAATAGTCGAGGCAGTTGTTGTTTTGTATGGGCATTTCTCACTCGCTGGTGCTCGCGTGCTAGCCATGTCGGGCCAACAAAGAAACTGCAGCCACAGAACAAGCCATGCAGCTTCCTTGAGGCGGTGCTTGATGGAGTTATCCATTCCCGTTGGACACAAAACGGAGGCTTCCTGCCATGAAAAATTGAGCAGCAGGAATTATCAGGATAAACGACAGATCGATGCAACGTCAGCTTTATCCATGCGTGATGATATCCAGCGTCATACTGGAATCCGGAGCTGTGCCAAACAGAGCCTACGTAGCAAAGTTGTTATTCCCAAGCTATCCTGTTTTGGCTTAAAACTTTGAGAACAGCATTGGGAGTGATAAAAAACGCGTAAGTATCAGGATTTAGAGGTTTGTCCGGCGGACCCGCTGGCGTTTGTAATTGCGATCGCATGAGCCCTAACCCCTCCCAGCTAATGACACCGATTGGCGTGCGTTTGAAGCGTTATTTCACCTCAAAGCCAAAGCCAACCAAACCAAGCAAGCGCCTCCGATATGAGCATCGTCTTCTGAAGGCACCTCCAACAACTTGACACGCTCAGCGAAAGCAAATGATGGATTGACGCGTACAAAAGCGAGGTGATCCCAAAAGTAACATACCGCTTTTTATTTGACACATTTCCAGTAGGGATCTGCGCTTCACCATTTCGAGATCATGACGATATTTCAGCAAAGAGTTCAGTTAGGACCACCCCAGGCTGCCGACTTCGTATCCATATCGAATGAGTGTTTTACGGTACATACTATCGCATGCTCACATTGGACGTTACTCTAAAAGGTCGCCCATACTCAGCGTAAAATCCACCACACCACGCAACCGCTTGTCCAGCAACGCATGCAAACGCACGAGCTTAGAAGAATCTGTGTCAATAGCCAGCTTCGGATCGTCTTATCGTCATGATGGGAAATCTTGCAGAAAGGGCGAGTGCTCCTTTGTGATTGGTCAAAACCCCGTTCCTGTGTAACATCGGCGGTCCGCTAGTCTCCACTGGCTCTCTTTTCTCAAACCCGGTCCGCTTTCTCCCTCCCCCTCTCCTCTCCGCTCCCCTCTCCTCCCCCTCCTCCCCCCTCGCTCTGTGTGGCCGACAGACCCACTTGCTTTTTTCTCCGTGAAAAGAGACTCTTCATCCTCCAGCTCCCCCAGCAGCCAGAAAATGAAGACCGCCGCTCTTTGGACCGCGCTCATGGGCGTCGCCGCGCTCTCCGCCGGCGTGGACGCCACGTCGGGCAAGAACCAGCCCGGCTACTGCAAGGACGACTCGACGTGCACGGCCGAGGCCGCCAACTACACGTGCGTGAGTGTGCAGACCACGCGTTCGGGCCTCTCGGACGTGAAGGAGTGCCTGCCGTACACCAAGAACGGCGATGTGTGCTCTGGCATGTACCCGGGCCTGTGCCCCTCGTTCTCGACCTGGTCCACGGCCTTCCAGTCGATCAGTACGGTCTGCGCCTACTTCATCCCGGACGCCGACTGTCTGACCGCTGCTGAGGAGGAAAGCTCGGCCTCGTCGGACGGCAAGGTGCAGTGCATCAACATCACGTCGGAGGGCACGACCTACGGAACGATCTACGGTTGCGTAGACTTTGACGGCACTAACTTGCTGTTCGACACCACCACGGACTCGTACAAGTTCTCGGAGACCATGAACTACTCGACCGTGATCAACGACGGCTGCATCAACCCCAGCGATTCGGACGTCGTGTGCTCGGGCCGTGGCACTTGCGCTCCGGACTCGGCCGGCTCCATGAACTACTCGTGCCTGTGTAACACTGGTTACAACGGCACGTACTGCCAGAAGATCGTGTCCAACGCCTGCACCAACGAAGCCCAGTGCTCGGCTGGTACGTGCGACCTGACCACCAAGGAGTGCGTGTGTGACGCCGGTACCACCGGTGACCAGTGCGCTGAGTGCGACCCTACCTCGTCCGCCGCCTGCAACGGCCACGGTACTTGCGGTGCTGGCACCGTCTCGACCGGCAGCTCGTCGTCGGACTCGACCACGGACGGCTCTGGCTCGTCCGCGACCAACTCGTCCACCTCGGCCTCGGATGTCGGCTCCACCTACTCGTGTGTCTGCAACGACGGCTGGTCGGGCGACCAGTGCACGCGCAAGTCGACCTCCACCAAGTCGGGCACGTCCACGGGCTCGGGCTCCAGCACCTCGACCACGAGCGACGCCACGTCTGTGGCCGCCTCGGTCTCGGCCATGGTCGTGTCCTTCCTGCTGCTCGCCGCCCTTTAAGCACCTGTGTAGATCAGCCTCCCCCCTCGGTTTCCGCTAGGAAGCCAGTTTTTTCCTTTTCTTTTTTTACTAGAGTTGGAATGTCGATCAACATAATTTGTTTTGGAGAGATGTTTTCATTTTGATTACTTCTTTTGGTTGTCTTTCCCATTCGTGTTTCCACTATGACGTCCAAAGGCGGTCTATGTCGTGCAATCATCATCCTTTCTCACGGACACATAAGCGCTATGTTCTTTTGAAAGACAGCTCGAAAGTCAATACTACAAATGTGATTGGGCTTTGGTTGATCAATAAGTAGTATAAGTTTGCGTTATGTCCTTTTAAAAGTAGTTGGTGCCGTATGCTTTGGTCGGATCGAATGCTTCGTCCACATTCGTCATTACCACAGCAGGCGCGACTGCTTCCTCTGGCTCGTTGCTGACAGCAAGGCTTCCACTTGAGCTCTTGGGCTCTTCTGGCGCCAGCTGAGCTTGCTGCTTCGCCTCAGTCGCTTCTGGCGATGCTTCAGCAGGAACCAGAGTGGTCGCCGCGTGTTCATGGGGTTCCTCAATGGATTCAGCCAAAGAGACGATCGTCTCAGGAGCCACAATTGCAGCACTTGTGGCTTGCTTGTCTTGGTTGCTGACTGGGGATTCAGGCGCAGAGCTGCTCGTGGTGCTCTCGGTATCCGTCCGCTCATTCTTGCGCTTGAGCAGGATCTTCACACGGATCACACCAGCACTCTTGTCGCCCTTGAAAATGGGCACCCACTGCTCCATCACTTCGTCCAGCGTGAGCTGCTTGAGCATGATCGCGCAGGATCCAACCGTAGGGCAGTAGACCGGCTGGTGGCTCTTCACACGAATGCTCAGGATCTTGCGAGCTGGATCCAGCAACTCAATGTCCTTCTTGTCGTCCCAAATCGGTCGCGATCGATCGCGCGGCGTCTGCAGACACGTGTGGAACGTCTGCACGTCGGCTTCCTCATCCAGAGCCGCGGAGGACGAGGAAGAAGTGACCCGATCCTTGAGCTTGGACAGCGAGACCTTGTGACCCAGGTTCTTGGACACACTGGTCTGCAGGGACCCGCCGGTCATGTCCTTGTCGCTGAGGTAGATCTTGCAGTACGTGCCCGGCGTGTTGGTCGCGATCTCCTCGCCGCTGACCACAGTCAGCGTCATGATGAACGGCTCGAATGGCGAAATGGCCTGATTCGCCAGCGTGTTGGACGGCGAGATGCGCGACCCAGTCATGCTCATTCTGCTGCTAGTGGACGGCGTGACGCTGCCTGATCCATACGACAGCTTCAGTGCTTCCGCAGCGTGGTCGAAGAACGGGATTTGGCAGCTGAGACGATTCACAGGCGAGCGATTGTAATCCCAATCCGCAGAAGACGCACGCTCCGGAGACGATTCGTGGCTCTCATGTACTACGCGCACAGGCGACATGGAAGCCATACTCGCTCGCTCAACCTCGCTGTCGAAATCCACCGACCAGGTGCCTGAGCTGGAGGACCCGCTGCCGGGTTTGGGCAGATCCGTAGTCGTGATCATGATGAGCACGCGGAGACGGCCGACGCTCTTGTTGCCCTTGAACAGCGGCACCCACTGCTCGGAGCTCTCGCCCATCTTAAACTGCTTTAGCATGATGGTGCAGGCCGCGATCGTGGGGCTGTACAGGCGGTGCTGGTTCTTGATGCGGATGCTCAGGATCTCGGTCGTCGGGTTCTGCACGTCCATCTGCAGCGTCTCATTCCAGACCGGATGCGTGCGCTTCTTGCTGGTCTCCACTCGCGTGCGCGTGGACTGCAGCACGTTGTTGTCCTCGGGTTCGTCCGCTGGCTGCTGCGGCTCCGGGTCCGTCGCCTTCTTGCCGAACAGCTTGCGGCCAAACGAGGCCGTAAGGTTCTGCGAGAGGTTCTGCGCTGCCAGAAGGCCCTGCGAGGTGCCGCTGGTCATGTCGCTCTCGCTTAGGTACAGCTTGCAGTATGTGGCCTGCGTATTGCTCGGCAGGTTCTCGCCGTTGAGCACGCACAGCGACATGGAGTACGGCGCGGCCATGATGGTTAGGCCTGGTGGCGGATGGGGCCTGTGCCGAACGCTGCGGAATCGGAATTGACTGCATTCTCCACCCGGCCATCCGCTCGCATCTCGCTACTGATCCTCTCCCTGTTCCGGGAATTATAGAGCACGGTTCGTAATGGATACTCTATGGATTTCAAACGGGATAGAGAGGGCGGACGCCTGATTTCTTAGTATTTCGATGCGTACACCCAGATTCTGTACGCCGGTATAGGCTTCCTTCCCCATCAGAGTCACACAGAGAAGCGAGCTGGGTGCAGGATGCACACCTCGAGCCACACAAATTCACTTGACACTGGAAACAGATGTACGCATGAACTTGACTGTTAAAAAGTGTACGCATGACAGTAGTTAGTTAATTTGTACGTGTGACCTAAAAGCAAAACGAGTTGTTTGACGTGTCGTTCGCTGCGCGCTCGGCCTCCTGCGAATAGTGCGATGGCTCCACGAAGAAGGCCGCGCCATCGTCCGTGGGAGAGATGGCCCCGAAGAATCCGCCGCCAGGCGCGCTGGTGACCGAATCGGTAGAGTCGTCCTTGCCAAACTCTTCGTGGTGCTGCTTGATCAGCTCGTCGATGTCAAGGCTGTTGGAATGCTGCAGATTGCCCCTGCTATCTTCCATCTTGTCTTCCTCACTCTCGGCAAAGCCGATGGTGTTGTCATCGTCGTACGTTCTCTGGCTGTCCAGGAAATCATCCTGCGTTGAATATCGTTTGTGCCCACCAGGGACGAACGCTGGTACATGGAACTCGTGATCGGCGTCTGAGCTGGCCTCACTGTGGAAACTCATCACGTTTGAGAAGCTTTGGGTCAAGTGAGAAGGCAGCGCAGTTGTTTCATCGAAAGAATCGGTTTCGACTGAGCCGACATGATTCGTCGTATTGTAAGCCGGCGGTGGATTCATCATGTTCGATGCGACGTTGGCTGACTCGGACAGAGGCATGTTGCTTACTTGGTACGGAGGCGGTGCCTTCACATCACTCGACGGCACCGATTGCAGTCGCGTTGGACGAGGGATCTCATCTGGCTCATCGTCACTGATGATATAGCCAGTGACTTCCCACTTGGGCTGCGAATACCCCGGTTCCGCCTGATAATCGGACGCCAGAGACGCAGATCGTGAGTTTTTCTTGCGGGGTGTGGAGGTTTGACGACTGCTGTGTCTGCTTGCAGCCGAAGAGCTGGCCGCTCGAGCGCGATCCAACTCTTGGTGCTTGTTTTTGAGCCTTCGGCGTCGAGATTCGCCCGACGATGTCGAAGATAAGGAGGACGACGACTCAGACGACGAATCGGAGTCCGAATCCGATCCAGATAGCTCTTCGGCTCCCGAATCGAGGCCAAACTTCTTGCGCATCTTTCGTTCCTCGCGCTTCATCTTCCGCTTGAGCTTTTTCGCCTTCTTCTTGGCTCTCCGGCGCTTCTTCTTCTCCTTGCGTCGTCGTCGTCGTTCTTCTTCAGAGGACGAGTCGGACGAATCGTCCGAAGGCAGCGCATCGTTCACAACGTCACTGTACACTGAGCGCGAGTTCTTACTTGGTGTAGATAGACGACTGCAGGTTGATGCGGTCTCATTGTAGCTCGGCGGCGGTAGATCGCTGCTGGACACGGTCGTCTCGTAACTTGGCGGTGCGGGAGCATCGTCCCAACCCTTGGGGGCCGGCACGATCGTCTTTGCAGGCAAGCCGACTAGGCTGTCTTGGCCCATCTGTGGGTTCGTATTCTCGTTGTGCAGCTTTGCATTCGCGAACGCACTCACCAGATGAGCAGTCTGGTTGTCCTGTTCGATTCCACTGTACGCCTTCGGCGTACTCGCTCTCGCGTTCTGCGAGGCCGAGCTCATGCGCCGCAGTCGCTGGTCTTCCTGTACCAATCCGCTGTGGTAGCTTTTCGGCGCTACGCTGTTGGATCTGGCCTGCTTCCACTGGGCACTCTGGAGACGCAACTGCGCGAGTTCCTGCTCGTCCTGGACCACACCGTAGTAGTTGGGCGGCGTGCTGTTCGATCTCGGATTTTGCACGACATTGCTAGGCTCTGCGCTCATGCGACGCAACCGCTCAAGCTCCTTCTCGACCGCGATGCGGCGATTACGCTCGATCTCCAGCTCGCGCGCCTGTGCTTCGGCCAATCGCTGCTGCTTTTGCAGCAAGATCTGCTCCTGCTTGTGCTTCTCAGACAACAGATCCAGCGCTCGCTGTTCCATGGCCTCGTGGTCTTCGTAGGATGGCTGGGGCTGATACTGCGGCTGCTGAGAAGAAGGCCGAGCCTGGAACTGCTGCTGTTGGAAGGACTGCTGGGGCTGAAGCTGCTGCTTCTGCTGCTGGTAGGACTGCTGACCCCGGAAATGGGGCTGGGGCGCGGTAAGGTTGGGCGACGCGATCGTGTTATTGGTGAGCAGAATCTGCAGGCGGATATGCCCTGCAGGCTTGTGCCCCTTGTATAGAGGCACACTCTGGTCCACGCTCTCGCCTAGCTTTAGCTGCTTGAGCGGGATCGCGCAGGCGCCCACGGACGGACAGTAGAGCATCTGCTGGCTCTTGACGCGGATGCTCAGGATCTCAGTCGACGGGTCGATAACGCCGACCTCGAACTTCTCGTTCCAGACCGGGTTGGACTTCTGCGGAGGGTATTGCACCTTGGTGCGGAATGTCACGTGCGCCATGGGCGCGCCTGAGTCGTGGTGCGCGTCCGAGTGCAATAGATTGGCCAGAGACCCGCCCTTGTTGGCCGAAGAGCCTCCGACCATGACCGTGTCGCCCAAGTACAGCTTACAGTAGCTGCCCTGTGTCAGCGTCGATATGTTCTGCGCCGAGTGTACGCGGAGGTACATCTTGTACGGTCGGTTCTCGCCCGCGGCTACCACCACGGACATCGTACACTATTTTATTGTACGCGCGCGGCGGGCCGGCAGGTGGGGCGGACGCGATGCGATGGGCTGACTGATTGGCGGCTGAATCTGGACTGTACCCTGCCGCCCTGCTGTGCTGATAGGCGCAGGTCGAGTGTGGGGGTCGGAAGGCGGAGAAGCAGTCGACTCTGTGGGTGGGTTCTTTGGGGGGCCAGCGATTTCGTGAAGCAAGCCAGAGGAGATGGGCAAGCTTTATATTCTCGCGAAGATATCCACATTCTATGAACAAAAATGTGGCGGATGGTTGAACTTATGGACACAACGCATGGGTTTGTGAACCCAGAATAATAAATTATGATAAGTTGCCACGAGAGCTGGTAATTTTACATCCGGACTCATAGGGCATTTGCTGTCAATGCACTCACAAAACCGACGTTGAGCAGTGCTCTGAGGGTTCTGAACCTGCCGGACGAAGAGACCGTACAGTTTTTTAATGTACGGGCACCAGTCTGATAGTCTGTCAAGAGCCTGCGCACAAAAGACCTTTCATTCTGGAGTCACAGACGAAGTGCCTCCAATGCGCATGGGTTGGCAGCGCCCGTTCGTTTTACAATCAGGTCGAGCAGATTCTAGAACTTAACCCACGAGTTCTCAGCTCGCTCGCCTTGTGATGATTTGTGCGCAAATAAAACCGCACAAGGGCGCCTTACGATGGGTGTGGGTACAGCTGGTAAGCTGAGATATTTATGGTTTGGCTCTGCAGGATTGCAACAGCCAAACTGTTTGATCGACGTGGCACGCTTGGGGTTTGCGATCACACATCTTGCATTCTTCATATCCTCGTCTCTCCCACGATCTCTCCATTGCGAATGATTGCGGCACTTCAGCCCACTTCTCCAAAACGACCTCGCCAGGATGATATAAAGGACGGAAAGAGCTCAAGAAGATATCCCATGACTGCTGCCGATGCGATGGGCGCGACATTCGTGATGCAGTCATTCGCTCCCTTGAACCTGGTTCTGGTCAATAATGGGTACACTGTACCACCCAACGTCACTCAGCTTTGATTTGCTAATCAAAATCTTCCCCATATCGAACGTAATGGCCACCAGCAGCTCCCTGCGTCGCTATGGCGTCCCCCTGGGCTGCTTCACGGGCGGACTCGTGGGTGGGCTCTTGCTGCGTAGCCCTGAGCAGCAGCAGACGCAGGCCCCAGCGGCTCCAGTGGAACCCACGGCGGCTCTGTCCTCGCGCGAGCGACCAGTGGATCTGTTCGAGGCCGTGGGCGACACCCCGCTGATCGAGCTCAAGAGCCTCTCGCGCATGACCAAGTGCAAGATCTACGCCAAGGCCGAGTATATGAACCCGTGCGGCAGCGTGAAGGACCGCGCCGCCAAGTTCCTGATCCTGGATGCGGAGAAGAAGGGCCTGATCAAGCCTGGAGACACGCTTGTGGAAGCCACCGGAGGCAACACAGGCGTGTCGCTAGCACTTCTGGCGGCGGCACGTGGCTACAAAACGCTGTTCACCATGCCGCTCAAGACTGCGGCCGAGAAGATCGAGTTGATGAAGATCATGGGCGCCGAGGTGCACGTGCAGCCCATGGTCTCGATGTTTGACCCGAACCATTTCTACCATTTGGCGCACCGCCTCAAGGACGAGCTGCCCAATGCAGTGTATCCGAACCAGGTGAGCTGGTACCAAAGCCTCTGGCGCATCACAGGGCGCTGTGCTGATGCGATGTGCTTGGTCTTGTAGTTTGAGAACACGGCCAACATGGAAGCACACTATCGCACGACAGGACCAGAGATCTGGGCGCAAACGGCCGGCACAATCGATGGCTTTGTGGCCGCCTCTGGTACGGCCGGCACTCTGGCCGGCATCTCCAAGTTCCTGAAGGAGAAGAAGCCACAAGTGGCGACCTGGATCATCGACCCGACCGAAGTCGCAGGTATCTCGACCTTCGTGAACGATGGCATGACGGGCAGCACCATGAAGGGTGGCTTTGAGACCATCCAGGCCTGCCAGGGCTCCACCATCGCAGAGGGCGTCGCGCTGTCCCGAGTCACGCCCAACTTTCGCCAGGCTGTCGTGGACAAAGGCATCACGGCCACGAACCAGGAGATCGTGGAGATGGCCTACTTCCTGCTGCGCAACGACGGCATCTTTGTTGGCCCCAGCGCCGCCTTGAACGCTGTTGGGGCCGTGAAGATGGCGCGTGAGCTTGGCGAAGGCAGCACTGTGGTCACCATCCTCTGCGACGGAGGTGATCGCTACCGAAGCAAGCTGTACAACCCGGAGTGGCTCAAGCACGAGAACCTGGAGCCCACGTACACCGGTCGCGACTCGCTAGAGTTCGTCACGAAGTGAACGAGAATGTAAAGAGCTAATGAAGTAAAGCGAGTGATGAGGTACAATGCTGTCTACATGGAGTCGCTGCGTCGTCTTCCGATGCTGTGATATCGAGGCGTGTGGCCACCGTCGTCCGCACCAAAGCTCGCCTCGCTCGCCATGGGCGAGGTCGTGTACATGGAGGATGAGTGGTCGTGATGCGCGGCATTGGGCGACATGGAGAAGCTCTTGTAGTCCAGCAGGCGAACGCGATGGTGGTCGATGGCCTTCTTGCTGCCGCTTCTTGGGATGACGCTCCACAGCACACTGGGCAGCTCCAAGAAGGTCCGCACATTGGGTTCTGCCACGACGGGAATCTGCTGGTCAAGCAGGCCGCAGAACTGCAGCCGCAGCAGCTTGTCCAGGAACTGCTTCAAGTAGGCTGCGCGGCGCTCCAGGTAGCTGGCTGAGAGGTACCGGAAGAGCGTTTTGGACGGCAGGAGATGGCTGATCCTCAAGGACGGCACTTTGGCTTCAATGGTCTGGACCAGCGCATCGAACTCTGAGAACCGGCGGTCAACGTGCATGACCTCCAGCGTGCCGTTCATGTTGTATAGCACGCTAATGGCGTACTTGGCTCGGCCTTCCACGACGGAGATGCTGCAGATCTCGACGGTGAACGCGCCTTCCTCGTGCTGCTCCAAGGGCCAGCGGCTGGCAGGCACGAAGCGCGTGCATCGCGTGTCCTTGCCAATAGGGAGGCTCGGGCCCTGCGGGTTGCGCCGCACGCGATCACTCTGGGAGCGGCAGGTGAGTGGTGGGAATTCGAATGGGCGGTCACTTGGACTGAGCACCAGCGAGCTGCGAGGATTGCCCGGTCGAGGTGAGTAAAAGCCCATGGATGGGCGAGTCAGATCGCTGTTGCTGGTGTCGACGTCAAGCCAGGCGCTGGGCAGCTGGGGGCGCGCGATCTCCTGGTGCTCGATACGAGCGTCGCACGAGTTGCTGGTCGCGACCGTGGACTCGCCCAGACCCAACGACAGGTCGAAGAACTCTCGCACGAGCAGGTGACTGGCCACGGGCTCTGTGAGCGCAACGAGCCGGCTGAAGCCGATGTCCGTGATGCTAAGCAGGTAGCAGATGAACGTCATGGTGAGCTCTCCATAGTCCTGCAGCATGCGCTTGTTCTGCATGGACAAAAAGGATCCGCGCGTGGGCAGGCGGTCGGCCAGCCGATGGCCCAGAAAGCGCAGGGTCATGGCTTCGGTGAACCGCGCCAGCTCGCTCTCGGACCGCGTGACATGCTTGACATAGGACTTACGCTTGGCTGCGTCATACACGCGCGCGCCGTCGCGGATCGCACGTACCGAGCCGCAGATGACTGCGAACTGGAAGCAGACCTCGCCGTGATCGTAGAACACCGAGGCCAGCTTGATCGTGAAGTCGCCCGGCACCGCGAACGCCGGGGACCAGCGCAGCGGCTGACAGAAGAACTGGTAGATGCCCACGTGCTGGTCTGGGATCGCCATCTCGTCCACCGGCGCCGTTTTCCCATGGGAATCTCCTCGCGCATTGTCGCTCAGCCTTTCTCGGTCCGTACGAGTCGACGTCTGCGGCAGCAGGGACCGGTTGCTGCTGGCGCGAGGGCTGTTGCTCGAGTCGTGCCAGTGGCCCACACGCGCAGCCACGCGGTCGTATGTGCGCATGGCGAGGTCCAGATGTCGGTACTTGGCCGTGGCGGCGTCGCTGTACTCGCCGGGCTCACTGGCTCGTCGGCCGCCGCCGTTAATCCATCGTGGCTGCGGCGCGGGCTCGGCCAGCTGGGCCTGCTGGAAGGTCCACAGAGTCTCGTAGGCCGAGGCCGGCTGGCGCTGCTGCAGCGGTGGCGCTCGCTCGCTCTCCAGAACGGCCTCGCGGCCGCAGCTCCAGAGGAACATGGCCGCTTTGGTGACACGCGTGAATGGCGTTATCGGCGTCCTTTAGGGAACATGGAAGGAACAAGAGACGAGGCGACTGGCGCGGCTACAATAACTTGTATTTATAGGTGGGTACACAGTGACAAAAGCGGCGTGTCTGGGTTTTCGCAGCAGGAGGGGGCACTATTTTCTGGGGTCAGTACACAGGAAGAAGCCAACGCGCACATAATGGCGTGGGCAGCAGCGGTGGGGCGGCATCCGCCGACGGCGGACGTAGCGGCCATCGCGTTCGGCGATTTTACGCTGGAGGAGTCGCAGCATATCCTGGCGCAAGGTGAGCGTCGCGCCCTGTGGGGCTTGGGTCTTGTGGGGGAGACGGCTATGCTGATGGGGGGATGATGAGGGGACCATAGGCTCAGTGCTGGATGCTGGGCTTTCAACAGACAACGAGGCCGAAGAGACGCAGCAGGAACAAGAGCAGCAGGAGCAGGAGCCGGTCAAGCCTGCACCGACGGTGTTCAAGTCCTGGGCGCATGCATTGGGCGTAACGACCGCCGACACGAACACGGAGGCAGCCAAGACCGCGGCGGCAGCTCCTGCGGCGGCGCCAGGACCGCCGCAGGATGGCCCGAGCGCCCCATTGGCCTTTGAAGAAGCCATCCAGCAAGCACTGAAGGAGCTGGACATCACAGCCCCCGCCAAGGAGATGAAGAAGCGGTGCGAGCGCAGTTTGGGAATGGGTTGGGTTCTGGTTCATCGTACTGACTGACGTTTGCCTGCATTGGGATTAGAGGACTCGTGAACCAGGGCAACACATGCTTCCAGAACGTCATCATGCAGTCTGTGCTGTCGTGTCCGCCGTTCCTCAAGTACGGTCCATCTCGGTCTGCTATCATTGGCTTGATGGAGAGCTGCTGACTCGTGTTTTGCTTTCATTAGCATTCTGGCTCATATCTCGAGCCATGCTGCTCCGAACGAGCAGATGATGGCAGCAGCGTCGACCTTTAAGGCCTGGCGACACATGGTCGCGTTCACTCGTGAATTTGAAGAGCCTACCCTGGCCCAACGTAAGCCTGCTGGTCTAATGTCCCTGCCTGCACCCACAAGCCACTAATGATCAGCGTCGTTTGTAGTACAAAGCCAAGTCGCCAGCAGCTCGACTGAGCTGAATCGCAAGGCGCCCAAGTCTATTCGCATCAGCGGTTACTTTCTGGACGTACTCAGTGCCTTCCAGAAGATGCGCGGCGAGCAGGAAGATGCGCTGGAGTTCCTGGAATTCTTTCTGGACTATCTGCACTCTGAGTACGAGCACAGCGGGCTGGAACTGCCGGCCTCGTGCGAAGTGCAGACCAAGAAGCTCGCGTCTGGAGGGTCACTGACCGTGGCGGCACCAGCTACGACCATCGCTGATCCGTTTGATGACGAGTGGGCCGAAGTCGGGCCCAAGGGCAGAACCAGCGTGCTGCGCCAGAACCAGGTCGACACATCGCGCTCGCCCATCAACTGGCTGTTCAAGGGCACGCTGCGCTCGGAGCTCAAGCAGAGTGGCAAGAAGCACAGCTCCATCACGATCGAGCCGTTCCACTGCCTGCATCTGAATCTGGACCATGAACAAACATTCGAAGCCTTTCTGCCCGGTGCCAATAACGGACCCAAGCCGACCTACACGATCGAAGATATGATGCGCCGCGCGTTCGAAGTCGAAGTGATCGAGAGCACCATGAAGCGATATCCCTCCATGGAGACTCTGCCTGTGGTGTTGACGCTCAACATCAAGCGGTTCACGTACCATCCGGAGCTTGGACCGGTCAAGCTGCCGCAGTTTGTCAAGTACCCGCTGCACTTGGCCTTCCCTGCGCAGTACATGTCCAGCACCTGCTTGGCTGAGAACGGCGGCAACGCTGCGCTCACCAAGCCGCCTATGTACGAGCTATTCGCAGTGGTCTCGCATCTGGGCAAGTTCGTGGTCGGCGGCCACTACACGTGCGTGTGCCGTGACAACAAGGACCAGTGGTTCCGTTACGACGACGAGCACGTGAGTTCAATCTCGGAGGCCACGGCATTGGCCGAGAACGCGTATCTCCTATTCTACATCCGCACGGATGGATCGGCGGCGGCACGAGCTGCCAAGGCAGCAGCCTTGAAACCCGCGACGTCTCCGACTGCTGGAGGCAAGAAGGGCAATGCATGGAAGCAGGCCGCTACCGGTCGTAGCGGCGCCAACGGCGCTTCGTTCAGTGCCTCGACGCCCTTTCCGGCGCCATCGCTGCCTACGCATATCCCAGGCATGAATCCTACCGTCGCGACCAAGAAGAAGCACAACCGGAAACGCCAGGGCGGCGATGCAGCTGCCACCGGCAAATGAGCATACAACTAGATCCCTGTGCCTAGCCAAGCCCCTTTACATATTAAATTCAATCGACGTAGACGCTCCCTTCTCTTCGTGTTGCATTCATTTTCGTGGTCATTCAAGCATTTTCTGGTATATTAATTCACATATAGACGAGCAACATGCAACAGATCAACTGCTTCGAGCGCGATGGCGGCGGTGTCGAGAGCTCGACGTCGTGTTCACCGCAGACGAGCGGGAGGATTCCTGGCAGACTTCGCGGGCACGACCGATGAACGACGTGGTGGTGATCGGCACCATGCCCAGCGAGATCATGCGCGTGATGAGGCTGGAGAGCCCGACCATGAGCTCAGGCGACACGAGACTCCAGTACCAGCTCACGGCTGCGAATTGGTACATGAACGCGGAGCTGAACGCCACGATGAGGCAGCCCTTCTGGCTCTTGGAGAACGTGGACCAAAGCGGGATTGTGCACACAAGGTACCCGATAAACGCCACGAACAGGCAGCTCTAGTAGCGTCGCACATACTTCGCGTGAGTTTTCGTAGTGATCACAGATAGCTTTCATACCCCTCACGCACCAGCTCTGCAAACAAAATCGAGCCTTGGACGCCGGGCAGCTCACTGTCCAGGTAATCGGACAGAGGCTGCACAATGCCATGCAGCTCTTCATGCTAATGCACAGCAAAATGTGAGCCAAGGCATCTTCTCCAGACACGCAGCGTCAAGCACGCACCGAAAACTCCAGCACCATCGGGAGGTGCGCGAATTCATCTTCGTCCACGGCGACTTGCCCCGGTGGCACCGAAAGCTCACACTCCTCCTATACAGAGAGAAGACGAAGGCGGCTTAAGATCTCCCAGCGCATGCAACACAAAGCATGAATCTTGAACGTACTGCAACAGACTTCGGCGTCTCTTGCTGGTGGCAAAATCCCGTGGAAGGATCAGAGGAAAGAGTATCCGTCAGTGCCACAGACTGCTCTTCCACTGGCGACAGATCGGAGCCGCATTCAGAGATAATATCATCAGTAACAGCAGTCGGCTCAATGCGCTGCTGGTGTTTCCGCTTGAACGTGCTGGGAATCGTGGTGACTTCAACATCTTCGCTATCGGCGAGTGGGAAGTAGAGCTGCGGATCGACATCGACGACTTGGCCTCTGGTACTGAGCACGATATACTGCGGATTGTAGGACCCAGATGCCACCGCAGCTGCACAGACAGCGATCAGAGAGGCTGTCGCTGCGGCGGGGAGCAAGAGAGCGAGACGCATGCGTTCGTCCGCTCGAGTTTTGAGAGATTGGGAAGACGCTTTTTAAACGCGGGCGAAACGTTCACCATGGGTGATACGAAACCAACAAGAAGGCGCGTCGTGGCATCGCATCCGTTATTAGACTGCCTGACACGACGAGTTGCGCTTCATGACTGAACAATGCAGTCCAGACGACACGCTGTTTTGGATTCAAATCGATTGATAGGCCCATAGGCCATGCTTATCACTTTGAACTAGTACTCAGGCAGATCATACCTCGGATTTTACTTGACAAATGAGAGCGAGTCATTGTCGTCGCTGATCGTTGGCTGCAGGTTCTTTTCCTTGAGCCATGCTGGGTTGAACAGCTTGCTTCGGTATCGATCGCCTCCATCGCAGAGAATCGTGACGATGGTCTTGCCAGGGCCCAGCTCGCGCGCCATTTTCACGGCACCGATGACATTCAAAGCGGCGCTGGGGCCCACGAAGATCCCGTCGTTTTTCAGCAAGAAGTAGGCCATGTCAACGATCTCTTGGTTCGTGGCCGTGATGCCTTTGTCGAGCACAGCCAGTCGGAAGTTCGATGACACGCGAGGCGGAGCCACGCCCTCGACGACAGTGAACCCCTGACACGCAGGCACCATCTCAAAGCCGCCCTTCATCGTGCTCGTGCTTCGGTCGTTGTTTACGAACAGCGCCATGCCAGCGATTTCAGCCGGGTCAATGATCCAAGCCGCCATCTCGGGCTTCTTCTCCTTGAGGAACTTGCTACACCCAGCGATTGTGCCGGCCGTGCCAGAGGCCGCGACAAAGCCATCGATGTTGCCACCGGCTTGAGCCCAGATCTCCGGCCCCGTGGTGCGATAATGCGCTTCCATGTTGGCCGTGTTCTCAAACTAGAGTCCATGCAAGTATGTTAATAATACACTCAATAGTATGAAGTAAAAGCATCTGACGTACCTGATCGGGGCACACTGCGTTGTCCATCTCGCTCGTGAGCTGCTTGGCCTTGTTGTAGAAATGGTTGGCATCAAACATCGAGACCAGCGGCTGGACGTGCACTTCTGCGCCCATGGTCTTCATGATCTCGATCTTCTCGACCGCCGTGTTTGCTGGCATCGTGAACAGGGTCTTGTATCCACGTGCAGCAGCCAGGAGCGCCAGCGAGATGCCCGTATTGCCGCCGGTGGCCTCCACGATCGTGTCGCCAGGCTTGAGCAGGCCCTTCTTCTCGGCATCCAGGATCAGATACTTGGCCGTGCGATCCTTCATGCTGCCAGAAGGGTTCATGAACTCGGCCTTGCCATAAATCGTGCAGTTGGTCAGCTTCGAGAGGCTTTTGAGCTCGATCAGCGGCGTATCGCCCACGGCATCAAATAGATCCACCGGCCGCTCTCGCGAGGACGACGGCGGCGGCGCTTTGGGAGGCTCCGCGGTAGCCGGCGCTGTCGGGGTCGATGGACGCAGCCAGAGCCCGCCCGTCAGTCCGCCCACCAGGCACCCCAGGGGTACACCATAGCGGCACAAGATGCTGCTGCTGCTGCTTCTTCTGGTCGCCATCCAAGCCGGATCGATCAATGAGCCTCATGGGCCAGGCACTCCTGTTGATGTTGCCAATCAAAAGCCGCGTGAATCACTCGTTTCAGTACGTTTATCTCCTGTTTCAAGGTGGTACAGTGTACCAGTCCGCTACGAAGTTGCCGTCGCCATGGCCGCATCTTGCCGCAGCGATGCCGAGAGCAGGAACACGACCACGGTCTTGACGCTCACGCGCGTATCGTCGTCCCGCTCCTGCTGCGTGAGCAGGTCGAACAGCTGCAGCCGCTCGCCAGTGGTCAGCTCCATGCTGTTGGCTTCCAGGCAGCGCGCGAACTGCGCGTCGTCCAGCATCTCGCTCATCGAGACTTCCGTCGCTGCTGCTGTTGTCGTCTCCCTGTTGCTGCTGCTGCCGTTGGATGCGAGCCCTTGCGTGGTATTGGCGACGACTTGGCTCAGCATGCGATCGAAGATGCTCTGCCACACGTCCATGGTGCTGCGGAAGAACGATTCCAGCTCCAGCTGGTCCTTCTGCAGCCCGAGCCGGTAGAGCTTCTCCTGGTAGCTCGTGAACTCGGCGGCCTCCTTCATCTTGACCGGGAACGACAGATTGCACGCATCCATAGCGTGCGCTGGCGTGAGGAACCGCATCAGCGACGGATTGGGTCCAGCCTGGCCAGGAGAGATGACTTCTCCGTCGCCAATGTATTCCGTCCAGAGCGCGACCATCGAGGCGTACGGCAGCCCCGCGGTAATGCTGGAGCTAGCAATGGTGCCAGTCGTCGGCTTCTTGATGAATCCACGCAGCAAGTTCTTGAGCAACTGCTGGAAGAATCGGAACGCAAAGTCCTTAGACGTCAGCCGCAGTTTGTCGACACCGAAGAACCAGGCAAAGAGGTCGCAGCGGATATGCTGATGCAGCGCACTGTAATGGACCAGCGACCGCTCCAATTGCATCGTGTGCATGACCGCGATGGACTTGATGCCGTACTTGCGCACGAGGTAGTCCTTCACCAGAGTCTTGAAGGTCACTGGCTTGAGTGAGGGCCGGAGGTACGCCCACCGGTCGTCCAGCCAGCCAGACGAAGAAGTCGATGCATTGGTGGTGATAAGACTCGCATCGGCCAGATCTCGAGAGAATTTCAAATGGATGATGGACGTGATCAAGTGGCACACCTCGGCCAACGGGAACAACCTTGCCGCAAGAGACGAGTTTCGATGCAAGGACATGCGGCTACCAAAGTTGACTGCGTTCTTGCGGCGGCCTGCCTTGCGTCGTGGTTTCAGTTGCAGCTTCTGGTCATCTTCGGATTCATCTGGCATGTGCGATTTATCGTCGTCTTCATGAACCAGTCGATGCTTCCCGCAGTGGCATCCGCATTGAGGGATTTTTTCATCCGATGGAGACTCTGCCAGCTTCATATTTGCACTATTCTTTGCTCGTGCCATCAACTCACGGGCCTTTTCAATGCGCTTGGTGGGCGTCTCGTACGCTGTGAGTTTGCTCATGAGATCGGGTGATAACCCCATTCGTGTTTCGTCCAAGAAAGAGACCTCGACTGCAATATCTTCGAGCAACTCCACCATGGCATGGATCTTCGCAGTGATTCGCGCTTCATCCGAATGCAGTTGCGATTCCCCGACCTTCATATTGGTGTTATCATCCAGATTCAATGCATCTTTGAGCTCACTGATGAGGTTTCCCCACCTCTTGGAATCATTGTATTCATCCCGATCGCGCAATGCTTCCTGCAGTTCATCACTGGGAACATACCGGAAAAAATCCCTCAAAAAGTTTCGCCGCTCCTTTTCGTCAAGAATGTCGACCCCGATCGCAAAGGTCTCGCCCAATTGCGGAAGCTGGAGCTCTGCGGACCGTTCTATCAAGCGACCCAGCAGACGCACTGCATCTTTTGGGGCCAGCGTCGCAAAGGTATACAGGATCTCTTCATTGCTTGGCTGCCACTCGTACTCACTGGATAGCGGGTCATTGTCATCATTGCTCATATCCTGATCAGGGTGGAGTTTTCGCCGGACCCAGCTTTGCTTGCGCTCTGATACTGAAGCTTTAGTTTGAGCTTCTGATGGAGTTTCGTTGGTTTTCGATTGGTGCAATTGCTGCATGAGCTGCTGGTTGATGGCGTGCTGTTTTCGGACCTTGTCGTGGAGTCTCTGAATCTCATCCTTAGCAGCTGTGACGGTGGACTGGAGTGTCTCATCTCGGTTTTTGTGCATCGCAAGATCTTGAAACCAATGGCTTCCGTGTTGGAAGTAAAACAAGAATCGGTTCGTGCTTGGCTGCTGCATCAGATGATCGTGTCGTTTCTGCTGCTCCTCGACCATCAAGTCATAGTTGGAATACACGGCCGATCCAAGTTCGCTTGATCACACAAACAGGATCAGTGAGTTTGTTAAACAAAGTCAACACTGGTGATTGCAGCTTAACCTTGTTTGGCTTACCTGAGGATATCCATGAGAAATGGATATTGCTTCTCCAGAGACAAGCCAAGCTGCTCCATGCATCCAAACGCGATCGAGGTAAGGAACGTGTTTGGATGCGGCCAATTGGCAACCATAGCTATGTGCAACAACAACGCTCTTAGAATCAGTCCTTGCATGTACATCGACATTGATATATGCTTTTTCACCTTTTGCTTGGGCGAAAGTGGATTCCGAAAACAACATGGATGATCGGAAATGGGGTTCTTCGTTCTGCCAAGACGTCAAAAAGGCGGTAAGATGAGCTATTGCACTCTCATCCATCGATACGGGCTCTGCTTTAGACGCTGGAGTCCATTTCTGAGGAGCGTTGGGTTGCATGGTCATGGCGGATCTTTTTATATTCGCATCCAATCGCGGAGACGTGTACGAGATCGTATGAAGCGGTGCGTACAAGTGCTGGTCTCCCGGTTGTAAGCTTAGTACAGGGCGCCTCATAGTCGCACTTGAAGGTCGCGGTCGACCAGGAGAAGTAGCGCTTGTGCCAGCATGATGCTTTTCACTAGACGCCGACAGGGGTCTCCTCGGTGTAGAAGCTCGAGGTGATGTAGATGGAGAGGATGAACATGAAGGTGGGATTGGAATAGATACTACGTGCTTTGCAGTGCGAGGACTGAGCGCGAATGGAGACGAGGTAATGTGCGATTTGTACCGCGATGCAGTTGCTGACTGTGGACGCGGCGGAAGATGCGGTCGCTCTTGCTGCTGGAAGGCCATTTGATCAATGGCCGCTGTGTCTGCATGAAGAGCTCGTGTCAAAGTTATTTTTATCAAGCCGCATGCATGCTTTGGATATCGTTGATTCCGTGTTGGTTCATCAGGTGAAACGGCGCGATGGGTTTTCCCAAAGCCTCTTCGTTTTGTGCTGCCGAATAAGTCGGCCCTGGCCTGTGTTGGAGCTGCCGACGCTCGGCTGAGCAGCGAGAGCAACCGCGATGGCGGCGGCGTTAATGCAGTACCAGGCATGCCTAGGCATCATGGTCCGCCTGCAAGTCGAAGACCTCACACGTCTAAAATGCGAGTTTGATCGAGCCGGTCGCGGGCTCTCGCTACAGGAGTTTGTGAGCGTGATGCTGGATCATGTCGGCTGGGAGCCTGGAAACGTCGTGCCCTTTGTTGAAGATCTCATGGAGCTGTTTGCGCAAGTGGACGTGAATGGAGACGGCACCATGGAATGGGAAGAGTTCACGAGCGCGATCATCGAGGGCGGCATGGGCACCAGCAGTGATGAGATCGAATGGCGTGACATGCAATACGAAGAGAATACGCGCTTTGCAGATGTCGTGAATCGCCCACCCAAGCGGATCACACATCTGCCCGAGTTCCGGCGGCTTCTGTTGTACGAAAACAGTCGTCCTGTCGTGGAACTTCTCGATCCGTCAGCATTATATCCCAGCGAAAATGAGACTCGTGGCGGTCCTACATCGGCTGCGAGCAAATTGTTACTTGCTTCCGCTGACAATGGAACGCCGTCTACACAAAACAGCGACCAGCTCTTCAAACCCGCGCTGCCCATCGTCAACAAATTCCATCCGCTCTGCTATATCACCGGGTACCGTCGCGATCAGGACGACGTGCGATCCGAGCGTTCACCTGTGCAAGCGCTGAAATACCTGAACCAAGTGGATCTGATCGCTGTCTCGGGCGGAGATCTCAAACTCACGTTTTGGTCTGCACTGATTCTGACTTCCACAAGTTCCGGTGCGCTGGAAACTCCACTTCCTCTCGCGATTGTGCATACGCCACGACCTCAACGTGTGCTGGAATGGAACGCCAGCACCAAGCACCTGTACTCCATCTCGGCGGACCTGGTCATCACTGTCTGGAAAGTGGACCGGGAGAAGAACAGCAACGACGTGAAAGGCACCTGTGAAGTGGCCTTTGTGACGGTGTTGAAGCGGCATACGGATCTGCTGCAGGACTTGCTGGTGCTGAATACGGAGACCCTGCTCTCCTGTGGAATGGATAATATGATTCATCTGTGGGATACGTCTTCGCTCCAAGTGCGCGCCTCTCGCATGGGTCATCGACGCGGCGTTCGATTGCTCACGAAGCTTTCGGACCATCTTTTTCTGAGTGCTGGATTCGAGTGCGAGGTATACGGCTGGGAAATATCCTCCTTAGCCACCAGTCCAGTCTTCAAGTTGTGGGGCCACACTGCTCCTGTCTGTTGTATGCAACTGATTCAGTCAGCTGCATTCTCTAGCGATCGCAGAGGGAGCACAGGGGGTCGTACCAGCCGCAGAAGCAGCATCGTCGATCCGACCGCGACGCTCATCGCTGACCAAGCGATTACTGTTGACGATGAGGGCTGGTTTAAGTGGTGGAATCTCAGCAACGTGCTTTCGACCGACAGCGATGCGTCTGAGAAAAGCAACAACCGCTGTTTGCAAACATTCCGCTTGGGCAGCGATAAATATCCGTGGAAGGCACACTCGCTTGTAGTGCTCAATCACGGCCAGTGCATTCTTGCGGCCGGGCTACACAAGCTCAAGCTACTTCAACGAGTACGGTTAAAGCCCAAGGTGCTCGCCTCAAGTGTTGTACTCTACAACAGTGCATCGCTTACTCTGCTGACGACTACAGACAAGGAGATTCGCATTTGGGACGCTACTACGGGCACACTCGTGCGAACGTATCGAAACATCACACGCACTGACATCACGTGCGTGGATGTGGATGCGAGACAGCGTAAGATCGTTTTTGGAACCCAGAACGGCGAGCTGATCGTTCTCAATTATCTCAATGGCGCCATCTTGAAGCAGTGGACTCCGCACCAGCTTCATGTGTCAGCGCTGATCTATTGCAAAGAAGATCAATGCGTGCTCACTGCCTCGTGGGATCGCTCTCTCCGGCTCTATGATGACAATGCGAGTGAAAATGCATTATTGCGTTGTATTACCGATGCTCATGATAGCGATATCAAATGCCTGGCCTACTGCTATGCACTCGGTCTGGTGGTTAGCGGCGGCACTGGCGGTGGTATGATTAAGATCTGGGATTACATCTACTTCTTGCTGGAGGATACGTGCGTTCTGCCTGTAAATCTCATGAGTGCGGCCACCGGCAACGATGTCAACGCGCTGGAATTCATTGATCCGTATCCGCTTCTGCTTTCGGGCCATGAAAGCGGACTCATTTGTCTCTGGGATGTCTCACCCACGCAGCCCAGCACCTTGTTGCTGTGCTTTTACCCCTTCCTGGATCGACCGTCAAACGGTATGGCGATGCCTCATCCATCAGCGCCAAGTGAAGAAGATTCCGATGATAACCGCACTGCGATCTCTTGCTGCCAAGTCACGTACGACGAATCCTCGGGTGAGATCCTCGCTGGTGATATCACCAAAGGTCGATTCCTGCTGGTCTCTGCCAATGTCAAGGGCGAAGTTTGTATCACCGATATCTCTCGAGCCATTGCCCAATCTCATGCGCGAGCGATTCGCGAGGAAAGCCTGCCGTCGCATCACCATCAGTCGTACAACCCGAGACGCCGGTTCTTGAGGCAAGGCAAGAACGCCAAGCGCTTGAAGCAGCACAAGGATCACGGCGAGGGTAGCAGTGGGTCCGTGCAATCCCAGAATATTGGGTTCCTTCGTGACAGCGATGTGGAGCGCATTGAGCGATGGCGAGCCCATCACGGCAATATCCGATGTCTGCGGCTTGTAGACGACCCGAGTGCGATTCTCACTTGCGGGAGCGACAAAGGCGTCAAGGTCTGGAGCTTCCAGGGTCAATGCTTGGGAGACTTGACGTCTGCCAAGTCTGGTGGGAACGCGAGTCCCCCCAAGCGAACAACGATTGCTAAGAATGGCAGCTGGCAGTGGCGTGTGGACTCTGAACGCATGTCTGTTTTCAAGCGCCAGCAAGCTGAGCAAGTATGGGATGCTATGAAAGCCAGCAAGCTTAAACAACTCAGCAGTCGCCATCAATCTGTAGTCGCTTTGAAGCGCCATAAACGTCGGATTCCGACCGGAATGAGGAATTGTGAGAGCGCACCTGCGCTTTCTAACTCTGCTGCACTGCAAGGTGATGTCGTGGCAGAAACAAAGAGTGCAAGTGAAAGCGGCATGTACCCTGAAAACCACCAGCCACGTCAGGCCGAGCGCTTGTTTGACCAGCTACAGGGTAAGACGACCTGGAAGCAAAGCGAGTTCCAAGTCGCTCGCCAGGTCGCGTGGGAAAAAGAGCGCGAGAAATTTCGTGTACGGATGAAGCGGATCATGAAAAGCAAAACGAAAACCAATAGCGGCGGTGAATCGAAAAGCAACACAGCTGACCCTTACTCGATTGGAAACAACCAGCAGCCTCCTCATGAGCAACCAGATGCGACGCTTCAGGATCTTCACGAGTATGATCCGGCCGTGCAAATGCAGGCCAGTCTCCAGCCTTCACTGGAGCATCCTGTGGACGACCTACCATTCGAAGACAAAGACAACTGGCAAGTCGGCAGCCTGAACCGCGAGACACAAATGTACTCGCACTTGCATCAAGAAAAAGTGCGTCGACAGCAGAAAATCGTAGCGTCCAGTAATGGGCTACGCTTGCGCCGGTCGGCATCCACGGATATTGACCTCGCTCCATCGGAGTTTCTGCTCAAGAAACTAGGCGCAGCTTGCTTGATCGATGAGAGCCGAAAGAATGCGCCGCCGCCGCAACAGCTTCTTCGGCCTGTCCAACAACCTCGTAAGCTGGTCAAGAAGAGCAATCCCCTGCGGTCAGCTCGGTCGCAATCTATGGGCGTGTTACCAACTGCAGCAACGACCGGTTTGATCGATCCTGAATTGAGTATGGACGCTGCCTTATTGACCAAGTTAGTACCGCAGCATTCGATCCAGGAGCTCATGCAGCATTACGACATTCTGAAGAGCAAGGATGTCGATGTCCAGCAAGCTGCAAGACTGATCGGTCGCGCTGTGGGCTCGAAGGAGGCAACTGGACATGGATCGAACAACGACGTAGAGACATCTGCCGGCAGCAAACCAGCGCCACGAAGATTATCAGCATCAAACATGCGAGCGAAGCGTTCTAAAGACTCCACAGCAAGTCGCCAGCAGAATAGCCGCCCCGGTGCGGCTTCTGCACCCGTCGAAAGCAGTTTTGAAAAGAAGCAGCGCATGCGCTCGGATGCAGCGCTGCTCCGCCGCGACCACTTCGGCGAATACTCTCGGGAGGACGTGCTCAATATCTACCGCACGTTCCACAAGATCGATCAAGACCAGAGCGGCTCGATTACACTGAGAGAATTGCTGGATGGCGCGGGGCTGTTCGCTGGCACGCATTTGCAGGACAACATCATGAGCATCTTCAGCAGCATCGACCACGACCAGAGCGGGCAGATCGATCTTCCGGAGCTCGCCAGTGCCGTGTTCAGCGACGCGTCGCCCGCGAATTTCAGCGAGATCCTGCGTCTCTTTCAGCTGTTGGATGCCGCTGAACGCGCCAAGAAGGCCAAGAAGAAACAGCTCTCACCCGAGCAGATCAAAGAGATCAAAGCGCTCTTCCGGGTACGTTGGTACCCATTCAACGGTGCCGCTCTGGTGTTGTTGGCTTCTGACTGTTTGCTTTCTGATTAGCTCTATGATGTGGACAACAATGGCGATATTGACGTGACGGAGCTGTTCAATGCGCTGCGGTACAATGAAAAGTTCTACAACTCGGCTGATCGTGAGGGCTCCACGGTCTCGAAAGACGACGTGGCTCGGATCATCGCCCGCTTCGACGTCAACACCAACGCCACGCTCGATCTCAACGAGTTCATGGAACTCTTCCGAGAAGAAGCTTAAGTCAGGCGTAATAGGACGTTGGTGCTGCACCAGTTGATCCATCATCGAGTCTAAAGACCAGAGGCGAAAGAGCGATCTAAGAAGCGACCGACATGAATCATTTATATCTTCTAAGGCTTGGCTGGGATTAGAAGAACGGGTTCTTGGCCGCACCGCCACCCTGCGTCGATGACCCTAAGTTAACAAATGGCTGGTTGAGACCGCCAACAGCTTGAGGCTGTTGTTGCTGCTGCTGTTGTTGCTGCTGTTGTTGGAATCCCATGGGGTTCATGTTCATGCCGCCAGCCATCGGGTTCATGCCCATCGGTTGGGCTCCAAAGCCCATGGGCGCTGCACCACCTGCCAGAGCATTTACAGAGCGTCAGCATATCCTTTTCA